>CAEFZP010000369.1:0-145000 GCA_903064625.1 Mallotus villosus
CCAAAAGATCTCTCTGTCCTCACGCATGCCCTGTTTACAAAAACAAGCCTCTGACTTGAAGCAACAAAGCGCTGTGGGACTTTTATCATTTGGTCCTCGGTGGTACAAAGGACAAAAAGATGCATCTCGAGCAGAGCTTATTTCCACATGCCGTGTAGTTCGTACAATCATCTTGTGATTTAAAAGATTCTTCTCTCGGAGCCGATGCGTATTCTGGGGGCTTTCAAAGGCTCATATGTATTAAATCCTGCAAAATACACCTCAGATTCCGCCCCCCCCTCCCCCTCGATATGTCTTTTCTCCCTTTGGTTGGATCCCGCGTGTATATGTCCTGTTGTCCCCCAGCTCCATGGGTGTCTGCCATGCTGCCCTGCATCCACACACATTCAGGTGAAGAGGTGAGGAGGCCGTGTCCAGCCCACACAGCATCAGGTGGAGAGGGGAGGACGGGCGTTTTGTGCCAGCCTCCACACAGCATAGTGGAGTTGGTGAGGAGGGCCGGGTCCAGCCAAACAGCATCAGGTGGAGAGGGGAGGAGGGCCGTGTCCGCATCCAACACAGCAATCAGCTGGAGAGGGCGAGGAGGCCGTGTCCAGCCAACACAGCATTCAGGTGGCATAGGGTTGAGGAGGCCAATGTAAGGGAGTGGGGACAGCAAGCCTGATCAGCACGCAACAGCAGTACAAGCGGGACGAGTGAGAGCTATGAGGAGGCCGTGTCAGCCACAATGCTAGCATTCAAGAGTATCGGTAGAGGGGAGGAGGGCCGTGTCCCAGCTCAACACAGAATGGTGGAGGTGAGGAGGCCGGGTCCAGGCATCCACTACAAGCATCAGGTGGAGAGGGGAGGTGGCCGGGTTCCATCCCCACAGATCAGGTGGGTAGGGAGGAGGCCGTGTCCAGCCACAGAATCAGAACCAAGAGCTCGCCTTTGGAAGCTGAACTACTCTGTAGCTTCTCTGAGGGCTGTGGCCATCTGTAGCCCTCTGTAGCCCACTCTAGCCCCCTATGGGACTGTGTGTGTGTGTGTGTGTGTGTGTGTTGTGTGTGTGTGTGTGTGTTTATCCCCGTTGGCACTGGATTCTAATATTAGTCCACCTTTGTTTCTCTTTACCGTGGTTTAGTGTGATCGTGTCCACGGGGCCCAGCCAATGGGGGGACAGGTAAGGTGCACGCAATGTTAGAAGCATGAAGATTTGTTTTGATCCTGAGGGTGTGTTGCAGTTTCTAGCAATAAGCGACTTCGTTGGTAACATGGTTGGCTAGTTATGAGTCTCTTGCCAGTAATGTCTTAGAAGCCTTCAGGGAATGTAACAGAACTCAGAATGGGAGTTATTTAGAAATTAGGTTGTGTACGTAGCTACAACAGCCCAGAGTGTAAAACAGAAGGAGCTAGCTACATTAGCCCCTTAGCTTGGTATGGGACCAAGGTACCTACATCATTCAAACCATCAAAAGAGGCTTCAAAGATGCTAGGTACCAAAAAGTTGACTTAAGAGTAGCTAGTAGCAGCTTGGGCAGACTAGGGTGGTGCATCACAGAGTGACAGCACCTTGCTTTCCAAACAGCGGCGCAATTGTTAATTATTTCTGAATACACAAGTTTTTTTTTGTTAAAATGACAATTCCCCCCCTTACCTTCCAGGGGGTTCACTTTGTCTTCTAGGACGATGCTCTAATGGAATGCCGACAAGCGTTGCCGTGTGGGATGGCGGGGGGGGGACGGCGGGGGTTGATTGGCAGGTATATGGGTTTTGCACAAAGGAGGGGGGAACATCAAGCCTCGCTATTGCTCTGTGTAAACATCACCAGAGGGGAATAATTAAACAGACAAATAACAGAAATGGCTTGGAGGGCTTTTTTCATGATTGAAGCTGTGTACAACACTGGATCAGCGAGGGAGCTGCAGGTGGAGAAGGTTTTCAAACCGTTGAGATCCCGCTTTTGACGGTCGCCAGTGTAAACGGAGCACAAGAGACCTAGGTTCGATCCAGATCGCTCGAGGGGTGTTAAAGAAGCTTGTTGCGAATGGAGAATCACTTCTCCGTGACTGGGTAAACACTGCCAAGCCCTACGATTAGACCAGGCGCTGACAGTTTGTTTGCTCGAAATGGCGGTGGAGGAGAGTTCCTTTCATGGTCTTGTCGAGTCGGGCCAGAGAGGGACTCCCGTGTCAGCACACTGTTATATGATCACATTTTACTTTAGCGGTCTCTTGTCTCACAAGTACGCCGCCCCACATCGCTCTCACATCAGAGAACAAACTCAAAATCAGAACAGACCCAGACAGCAGCTTTCTTTCTTTCGACACCCGCTGTGACGCATCGAAAAGATCAGTTATAATCACTGTCATGATACTTCAGCGTGAGGTGGATGTGTGTATCGTGACGGGGAGAAGTTGACATGAGAGAGCGAAAACACGACTTTGAGCGTCTACCCTGACGGGGCAACCATATGGACTTACTGATTGCTAATGCGTCCAGAGTCACATGAGAGGCGCGAGACTTGCTGGGGTGTCATGTCCGTGCGCTCGCGGCGACGCGTCACGACCTCGTCCCTCTGAGTCGCCTCTCTCTGTCCGAGGAGGACACAAAGCCCCTCTGAGTCGCCTCTCTGTCTCAGAGGACACAAAGCCACCCCTCTCGTGAACGGCCCGCGTCCCTCGTTTTTGTTTGTTGAACCGGCCGGTTCTTTGGAGGAGAGAGTGATGATACGTCCCGTCGCAGATGAAAGCCTCGTGTGGACTGGGATGTGGTAACACCACGCCACGTCGCTAAAAAGGGCAACTTAAGGGGACTGACGCATCTCTGACTCTCTCGGTCTCCGTGAACACGCCCGATCCAGAGGAGCCCTAATGGAACAATCACGTTAACTTCATGTCCTTCAATCATCTATTGATGTACAGATAGGACGCCAAAATCTAAATGGAGAAATTGGCTCAATTCTCTGTTTCTATGGTTTGGTCTCTTCTATCTCTATATCTATCTCTATATATCTATCTATCTACTCTGCTATCTCTTCTCTTTTGACTCTCCTCTCTTTCGTCCTATCTAGACTATATGTGATCTAGCTTATCTCCTGTGAGGTCGATAGTTCGGCTATATCTATATCTCTAGAACACGAAGAGATCTTCTGAGTATCTACGATAGTAGAGATGGAGAGAGGAGAGAGCGAGAGAGAGAGAGAGAGATAGAGAGAGAGATCTCTAGCTCTATCTTCTGTCGTCTCTATCACTCTGTCTCTCTCTATCATATCACAATCACTCTTCTCATCTGAATCCCATCTACTCTCTATCTCATCTCTCTCTCTCTCTCTCTCTCTCTCTCTCTCTCTCTCTCTCCTCTGTATCTCCCTCCCTCCATCAGAGTCAGTCTGTGTGCAGTGCTACACAAGTGCCTGTTGGACCGAGGGGACATGACTTGGCAGACCACCCCTCTGTAAACATGCAGCGCACGCTCGTCCCTCTCAGCGCACGCTCGTCCCTCTCAGCGCACGCTCGTCCCTCTCAGCGCACGCTCGTCCCTCTCAGCGCACGCTCGTCCCTCTCAGCGCACGCTCGTCCCTCTCTGCGCACGCTCGTCCCTCTCGCGCACGCTCGTCCCTCTCAGCGCACGCTCGTCCCTCTCTGCGCACGCTCGTCCCTCTCTCAACCCGCCCCGGGTCCCCTCTCCCGAGCGCCGCTGTGTCCAGATTCCCGCGCTCGCCGCTTTATCTAACCCGCACACACTCCTCCGGTGCTGCAATGCACCCTGGGACATCGCAGCCCGCGGTGAGGAAAGATTGCTCCTATTGAGTCGGCTGGTGGCTTGCCAACCCTGCTTGTGTTTGGTGTTTACGCCTTTGACTTTGAGCAACTGAGAGTATTTGGATTAATGAGTGTGAGAGAGAAGATGGGGGGGAGGGAGTGTGTGTGGGGGGGTGAGGGAGTGAGGGGGTGGGGGGGGGGACCAGAGTCAATATTTAGCCAGCCAACAGCATTGTTCTTGAAAGGTTTCTAATATGCTTATTGAGAGAGTTTACTTCAGAGGGAGTTGATAAAAGACATTAATATCTCTTTCATTTGGTAAATTAAAAGTCTATTAGATTTCCTCTTTGTTCTGAGAATCGACTAACACGTATGATTCATAAAGCTTTGTTGTGACATTAAGCTATTAAAACAACATTGGTTCGTTTTACTGTTTGTAAGTTGAGTACTAGTGGTGTCCAGTGATGATCACACGCTTTTGCGAGCACCTGTGTTTTTGTTCACCTGTTTCTAATTCTCGTTAGTGGAGTATATAACTTGGGTTTTTCTGTTACTTGGTTGTCTGTGATTATGCATTACCCTTTCCTGGCTTAGCTTGTGTCAGGTGTTTTTTGTTATGAGTTATGTGCCTCAGTTGTTGATATTCCCTTGTGGGTTATTAAAAGAACGATCGGATCTGAATTGACCTCCTCATTCCTTCAAATACTCTCACAATCTACATGAGTGTTCGAGAACAGCTGCAGTCTGATTCTGGGTGTTTGCATAGACAAACTGGCTCATCTTCTAGACATAGTACCTCTTAACCCACAAGGAGCGAAATTCTTCCTCTGAATCAAGCCCATGTTCCTACAGATGACAGAAATACATTCACATCTCCCACTAAGCAAGTCCTCCTGCAGACTTCAAACAACCTGATTGTCAATTACTTTCTCGCTGATATTGTGATATGAGTTTGGCATCAAATCTTTACGTTGAGGGAGGATCAATGCGTTCAGCTGGAGGGTGATCAATGAAAGATGAGGCCCTGAATCTCTGTCTGTCTCTCTCTCTCTTTCTCTCTGCCTCTCGTTCTCTTTATCTCACTCTTACCTCCCTGTCCCTCCCTCTCTCTGATCTGATTGGCTTCTTATCGTGCGTGCGTGCCTGGTGTGCTGACTGGCAGAGTGATTACACGCGTCACCTCATCAGTCTTTGCCCGTGTCCTCGTTCCTCCAGAGGTTCGGGGTTCATTAGTGAACCAGTTAGGTTCACGGTTCATTTAGCCCAGGTGACTAACCGTGCCACGACCAGAGCTACTACAGCAGTTCAGCACTATGACCTTCCTCACACTGCAGAACTGAACCAAGCGGAGGTCTGTTTCACAATGGTCTGGTTGACACACACACACACACACAAACACACATTGGAGCTGCAGTCAAAGTGAAACTAAGCCATCAAACAGCCGGACACACTTGGCAGGTCTGATGCACACACTCACACACACTCACACACACTCACACACACTTACTCACACACACACACACACACACACTGCGTGTGTTCCTCCCAGCATCCTCCCTGCTGACTACGAGCATAGAGCAGCTCTCACAGCAGCCTAAACAGGGGGTGGTTATCCTCCATGCTGCTCTGGCAGTTACTAGTGTGTGTGTGTGTGTGTGTGTACATCATTACAACACAACCCACCCCCCCCAGACATAACCCCAACCCTAATGACAGTGTAATGGAGGATTTGCTACAGTCACTGTTGGAAGCTTTAACCTCATTACACTCTGGATGGAGCCTTTCACTGTATTGTGAAGTGATTTGAACTGATGTCTATTTCAAGCCACTGGTCTTTTCATTTGGCCGTGGCAGATCCAGAGGAGGCTGGTTCAGGGTGGAGAAGCTGTGGAGGTGTACAGAAAAGAATCCATATGGTGCCAGTTAAGGAAAGGGCACGTGTCACCTCTCCTGTCATTTCAACACAGAGTGTGTGTGCGTGTGTGTGTGTGTGTGACCTCCGCTCCGTGCCTCTCTCTGACCCCGCCAGACGAGGGCTCCGCACTGCTCACCAGCTGACGCTCCGCATCCTCACACCTCTGCTCCTGAGCCCTGTCCCACGCCAGTGACATCATCAGAGCGGGTCAGCGGGCGATGTGCTGGACTGACAGAGAGACTCTGACTTCACCCAGAGTCCACGGGGGGGTGCTTATTACAACACAGCTCCTGAAATACGGGCACAGATCTGCTTCCTGGTTGGAGCTCTCCTCTCCTCCTCCTCGCTTCCCTCCTCTCTCACTCCTTACACCTCCTTCTATCCACCTTCGCATCCCTCCCTCTTTTCTCCTTCTCCCCCTCCCACCCCCTCTCTTTTCCCTTCCTCCTCTCTTCCTCCTTCTCCCTCCTTCCTCCTTCTTCCCAGAAACAGTAGGCTGTCGATCACCTGTCTGCCAATTACTGAGCTACACAGGGGACCGCTACCTGATCTGCCCAACGCACACTTACACATACTTACACACACACAGTAACATACACACACACACACTTACACATACTTACACACACACAGTGACATACACACGCACATACACACATGCTGTACAGTAATTACACACCCATTCAAACACACACACACAGTTGCAACACACAGTAACACATACAATAAATACACCCCCTCCCTTTCCCTCTCTCTTCTCTCTCTCTCTCTCTCTCTCTCTGTCTCTCCCTCCCTCCCTCCCTCTCTCTCTCCTCTCTCTCTCTCTCTCTCTCTCTCTCTACCTAGTGAGAGAGCTTGGTTGCTTAGTTATCAGCTCCAGTAAGCGACACACACACACACACACGTACGCGCTCTCTCTTTCTCAGACACACGGACGCACTTCCACATTGGAGGACAGGATCCAGGCAGGTAATTGGGCAGTCCAGTGGGCTGCCTGCTGGAGTGTGTCCTGCTCGGGTCTGTTAGCTCAGCCCCGTGGAACCCACCGGTCTGCTGGGGCACCTGCAGTGGAGAGCCCTGTGGAACCCAGGGTATCCATGTGTCTGTGTGTGTGTGTGTGTGTGTGTGTGTGTGTGTGTGTGTGTGTGTGTGTGTGTGGGGGGGGGTTTCGCCTTTAGTCGGGTTCAGAGGTAGCTACTCTGTCCAGGGCTGTTATCTCCAGCGGAGGTGGGAGGTCTCTGGAGAAGAGGCCTGTGACAGAGTGAAAGTCGCTTATGGCTCCGCATAATCACAGTTTAATTAGGCACTCGCCATCGAGAGAGTTTTCACTGCTGAGCGTGCTGTTGCTTTAGAGACCGTGTCCCTGGTAGGGGGCTCAAACAGAAACACTGTTCCAGTCATTTAGTGAGCAGCCCCACAGCTCCAGCCATAGAAAACATCAGAACTCCGCCAATGAAAGGGAAGCAGAAACAATAACAAGTTGAAAATGCCCTAAGGAGATGTTTCATTGTAAATTGTCAGGCGGTTTACCCCTGCTCTCTTCATATCGCTCTCTCTCTCTCTCTTTCTTTTCTCTTTGTCCATCTCTCTCGCTCGCGCTCTCTATCTCACTCTGCTGCGGTCTCTTGACAGCTGAAGTTAATTCAGTGTCAGCTCACAGCCTGCCTTTCACACTGAGACAAACTGAACTCGGAACACGTCGTGTTCAGGGAGAGAGAGGGAGAGCGGGAGAGAGAGAGAGATGAATGTAAGAGATAAGGCTGTGGTGTCGTAACATAGTCACACTATAACATTAGTGCCGTACCTACATCTACTCAGAACAGGCTCCTCCAAAAAAGAAGCAATTACAATTTCACAGGTTGGAATTAAAATCCCCTGTGGTATGCAGTGTCACCCGCACAGACTGTCAAAGTGATTTCAAGCTGTTTATCCCCTAACTACGGTAAGATGATCCTCGCTAGAAATAAATCTCTCTTTTCTTCGCCCCCCCCCAAAAAAAAACTAATTCTCAGAACGATAATTAGAGCGGATGTTCGATGGGCTTTGTTTGTGATGAGGCTGCGAAACACAAACTCTAATAATCCTTACGTTCCCCCCGTATCGTTTAATACATGTTTATAGGTCAGAGGGTGCCATGCTAACTTCTTGGCGTGGGTGGAAAATCTTGGAGGGCTTTGTTTTAATATCCCTCCAGAGTTCTGTGATCTACCAGAGTTTTAATTTAACCTATAATATGTAGGTCGGTGTATTCACAAAAACGACAGTGTATTTTGGGTAGCAAATCTTCCTGCTTCCATTCCTGGAGTGTTTCTATGGTAATACCCAGGTTTCTTCTCCATGCAGAACACACACCCACCCCGCCACCCCGCCAGTGCTTCTGCTGCTCTTTATCTATCTCTTAGCCTCAATAACAAGCTGTCACCATGAGAACCAGCGTCCTCGGCTCTACCAGGGAGAGCCCGTCACACGGCCGGCCAGAAGAGAGGTTATTGTCTCAGCAACATTTCAGCGTTCCGAGGCCCAGGTCCGAGGCCTCATTAGGGCTGATCCTCATTCCGGGAGGTGGCGACGTGCGGGGAGGTGGAGGTACGACTGGGGAGGGAGAGTGGATGAAAGCCGCGGTGCTGCAGAGGAGAGCTGCTGGCAGGGGATAAACCTGCCTGTTGGCACCGGTTCAGACTCGCACTCTGAATCGCACATCAAATTGAAAGCTCTGGGTGAAATATTTGTTGCGTTTTCCGCGTATGAGCGTGTGTCTATCAGTGAGCGTGTGTGTGTGTGTGCGTGTGTGCTTATATATTTCCCAGTATGAACTTGTGTCTGTGTGTGAACGTGTATGTGTGTGTCTATCAGTGAGCGTGTGTGTGCGTGCTTGTGCTTATATTTCCCAGTATGAACTTGTGTGTGTGTGTGTGTATGAACCTGTATGTGTGTATCCTCTCTCGACATGCCTTTTGAAGGTTGAAAAGTGCTGGAGATCCATACAGTTGGTATGAAAGTCTATTGTCAATCGTTTCTCTCCACATGTTTTACCTCACCGAAACATGTTATTTCATTTACCTTTCATGCCCTCAGTAATGATATTTGGAATTTCAGCGGCCGCTACCGCTCCACTGTGGCTGTGTCTCCATAAAGCAAGGTTGAGTCAAATCATGAAATATTAATGTTGTTCTAACGTTTAGATCTCATACAACACAACTTGCTGACCTGTGTGCATTCTCCGTTGGTGTTCACCACTGGGTTTGCAATATTAATGTGCGCTTGTGTGTGTGTGTGTGTGTGTGGCGTACTATTAAAGGCATGAAAGTGTGAAAGCGTTTTTAAATTGCTCCTAAATTGCTCTGGGGGACGTTGAGGTGAGGTGGGATCCTCTGCATGTGAAATAGAAGATGATGCAGTCACGCCTTCTCTGCCACTGTGTTCCTAGCACACACACACACACACACACACACACACACACACACACACACACACACACACACACACACACACACACACACAAACACACGCACACTACTCGTGCCAGATAGCATCATGTTCAAACTCATACAGAGTGTGTACATCCACACCTTTCCTCCCCTCCTCCCTTCCTCTCCCCCTCCTCCTTCCAGTCCTTCCGTAGTCAACATACTGTTTCCCCTTCTCCTCCATCCCTCCCACTACTCCCACCTGCAACTCACCCCCTCCTCCTCCTCCCACCACCCCCCCCATCCTGACAGTGGGTAATCAGGTTAGACATGGGGGAGAGGGACAACTGCTGGGCTTGTGTTTGACTCCCATCCAGAACATTCTCCAGAGTGTATCTCCCCCCCCACCCAAATCCCCCCCAGACCTGGTTGCGTAACCCAGAGACAGAGGGGAGTGACTAGAAGGATATTAAGGCTTTTAAGGACACTCTGAGGTAGCTCAGGAAGTTGAGAATTGTAAATGTAAAATATTTGAAAAGATGCCAAACACTATGTGTGCCAGGTGTCCTGTGGTAAAAGCATGTGGAATCTGGCGGGAGGAGAGGGGGAGGAGGAGAGTATCCATCATGAGGAGAGACAGCACAGCACCTCCTGGGTTTGACCCAGCTCTACGCCTCACCCTGCCTGCCCTGTCTCAGTCTCTCTGACCCAGCCTCACCCCCCCAAAGCCTCAAGCCCCAGCCTTCCCCAACACGCACAGCCTCCAGCCCTCCTCGAGATACCCAGCCCCAGCCTGCACCCAAACACCCAGCGTCACCACCAACTGTGCCAGGAGACTTGAGGCCCCACCCCTGCCTCACCTCACGTCCCAGGGGACAAAAAAAGGCGGGGGGGGGGAGGAGGGGGGCGAAGAAGGCAGACAGAGGCAGAGGAGAAACCGAGGGAGCGGGGAGAGAGAAGAGAGAGTGCTCTCTGCTGTGCCATAGATTGATTTTATGCGCTGTTATGTTGCCACTCCCCACCCCCCCCACCACCACTCCACACTCCCCACCCCCCGAGCCAACTCCCCCGGTCCTAATTTATCTTGTCGACTGTCACCCTGTGTACAATATGGCTTCAGACTGCCACCTCACAGGGGGCACCTGGCTGGGTCGGGACGGGGAGACAGGCACCAGGGGGTGTCTGCTCCTTAATTAAAACACGGGCCTTAAGGAACAGCGTGAATGTGAGGGATGGGGGGGAGGTACAGTCGGTATACATGCATAGTAGACGCACACAAACACACACACTCACAGTTAATATATGCACAGACGCGCACACACACACACAGACAAACACACATACAAGATCCCCATCAATATTAGCCACAAAGTAGGCGTCTATCCTTCCCCCCCCATAGAGAGAGATAGATGTAGAGAGAGAGAGGGAGGGAGAGAAGGAAGGGGTGATGGACAGATAGAGGGAGGAAAAAAAGAGAGAGAACGAGAGAGTACGAGAAAAAAATGGATAAAAGTGGGAGAGAAAATGAATTAAGCGGAGCGGTGAGCAGGAGAGAGAGGGGAGGAGGGAGGGTGAGAGGGAGCGAGCGAGGGAGGGAGGGAGGGAGGGAGGCTGCATTGCATTGCTATTGCGTCAGTTCACAATAACAAGATGGGGAGATGTCTGTCTCAGACAGCCTAATGGCTTTTGCACGCTGTCAGAAGGGATGTAAATGCCTTTTTCCCTTTTGACATTATAAAGACTTGTTCCTGCGAGGCATCCATGCTGCATTACCCGGTTCACACACACACACACACACACACACACACACACACACCACACACACACACCACACACGCACACACACATCCTCGTACTCTGTCACCCATATCCTCACACACAGCCCCCCCCCACCCATTTGACTGTGTTTTTCTGAAGCCTCAGTGGCTGCAACTGCAAATAAGACCAATTAATGGCCGCCAGCGTCGGTGCCTAAGAGGGGGAAAGGAGAAAGTGGTTAATTCCTCTCCTCTCCTTTTCTCTCCCTCGCTCTAAAAAGGCCAAAGAGAAATGTCACTGCCACGACAAATACGGCAAGCTTCTTCACAAAAGCAAGAGACTGCCATAATGGGACTCCTTAATAGAAATATTGTCAAAAGAACTTAATTAGAGCTAGCCCTTTTCACCACAGCTAATTGACTTTCTTTCCTCTTCTCCTCCAATGCAACACGGCGATAATAACAGTTATTTCCTGTCCGTCATTCAGGTTATCAGAGGTTCTGAAAGAGCAGTGATTTTATGAATCCTCTGTCCAGTAAATGGAGAATGTTGTTGTTCTGCCTGAGAGAACTGTTGATGAATGAATCCATGAATCCATGATAATGGATGTGTTCGTCTGGTGCAGTGTTGTTCCTCCTTCGTACTCAGATAATCTCTCGGAGTGGCTCTTTCATGCCCACATGGTGCCAATCACCCAGAGACAGAGACAGTTCCCACAACATTACGACATCAAAAACACCGTCTAACAGCTTCGTGACAGCTTCGACCATCGATGCTCATCGATCAGAATTGCAGAGCTATACTCAATAAAAGTACTCACTTTCCAGGATTTTCGAAGAAAAGTGACTTAACAAATGTAACATTTTCACAGTGGACAGCCGGATTGGAAGGACCCTCCTCTCCAGTCTCCTTGGTCCCCTGTCACGGCCTGGCCTCTCTGCAGCCTCTGCTACATCTATGGATGTTTTCTTACCCTCTGGCTGTCCCATTGCTCCGATTCCCTCAGGGTCCATCACCCACCTTCAGACAGGAAGCAGAGATCAGGGCATCCTGCTGGAACTAGTTGGTCTTCAGTGGTGACTGAACCTGGAGAACAAAGTCAGTGTTGTTCACACACACACACACCACACACACACCACTCACACACCACCCTCTTCCTCCTCCTTCAGGCTCTTCTTGTGTATGGATCTCTTTGATGCCTTCAGATGTGTGTGAGATCAATGCCCTGCATGTGTTGGCTATTGTGGAGCTTCTCTGGAGACATAAGGGAGAGTAGCTCTATCGGGAAACTGCTATTTGATATCGACACAGGCCCTCTCCTCATGAACCATGACCTCTGTGAAACCAATATGATTGGCAGATTCTATTAGATTTTAGATTTATTGACGTTCCTTCTCATGGTTCGATGTGCGCCAAATATAGTTATTTGCAGCGGCGGGAGAGCGTGTGTGGCCGTGTGTGTGTGTGTGTGTGTGTGGAGGAGAGGGCGCGAGATGACAACACTGTCTGTATAGTAAGACTGAGCCTGTGATGTGTTGCTGCCAGCGTGTCATCCATGAGCACGTCACGAACATGTCGACGGGAGCCCACATCGTGGGTGTCTGTCCTGGCCAGGAGACAGGGGAGGGAGGCCCTGCCGGGGATGAAGACCTCCAACACTGACAGCTTCTCATACACACCCCAGCCAGCCCCATGCTGTCTGCTGAGCACCGTAAAGGAACAGCTTCACCCGTCTCACAGCACGACACCTCGGATAATGAATGACGCCCCTTATTGGATTGGAAAGGAAGACGCACGCGGTAATGTTATTTGATGATATCTCCGTGCGGCGTGTCTTCATCACAGACCTTCAAGGTTTAGCATTCGTTCCATGTATGAGTCAAGATTGAGTAGGTGTGGAGGCTAATTGTTCTTTGCAGGAAATGAAAATGGGCCTACAGGGTTAATACCTCAGAGCAGTGATTGTTTACTGTTTGTCACACTCCAGGGGGGTGAGCTCTGATGGGATTGGCCGTCGCGCACCGCCAATGGCAGAGTGTCAAAGCCAGGGCTCTTCCTCATTGGGCTCCTCAGATCCAGTCACCCCTCCCTCTGTAACCAGATCTTTATTATTCGATCCATTCTGTTCCCTGTCATACAGACATGCTAGCCATTCCTAACCCAAACCGATCATGTACCTACCTGCCCCAGCCCCTCATGCACCTGCCCATGCCCTAACTCATCCCATAGCATGCCTTTACTTGTCCTAAACCCCAACCCATCTTGTACCTGCCCTAACCCTTACCCGTCCATCTGTGCCCACTGACACGTTTAGAGCTAGCGATGGCTGCAGCTCCGCTGTGTGTAATTGTGAGGACACGGTTGTGATCCATGGCCCCCCCGGTTATCACTCCGCACAGGCAGCAGCCGCAGCACCTGCCTGACAGCCTGGGTCGCGCTTCCGGCTGTTAGCATGCTAACAAAGAGGCCCATTCATCAGGCCAGGCCTATTGTCTCAGCTAATTGCTTAACTAAGCACAAAAGCTGATGACCGACGCCCCCTATTCTCCACCCTCTCTGAATGTGGGTATTCATTGGTTTAATTAGAAAATATGAAACCACATGTCTCAAGTTGCCATGATAACCTGGACATGTCACAGGGCTGTCCGTACTGTATCTGCGTTCGCCACCACAACAATGTGGGATGGATGAGGAGAAAATCGATTCATCTTGAGCGAATGTGAGAGAATGACTTCGGTTTCTATGGATGCTACAGTCTGTGATAATGTGCATGGTGGAAGGCTTCTGCTGGAGCTTCTGGTTGAACCCTGTTGTGTGTTTCTGGTATATTAGATTGTGTAAAAGTTGGGAAATCAAAATGTCTGACAGCTGAGTTTGATGTTTGTTTAAAAATGACGTTAGGATGATATCGAAACAACTCTTATGCTTAAACTGTTAAGGGACCTCAAGCACCCCCGTTACACATACCACACAGATAATTAAAATCACACACATAATAAATGACTACAGCAAGTGAATCTAATATAAACATGGATCTGTGCTGTTCACCCAGAACCTGTATTTCATTTCACTATTTCAATATTGCATAACAAATTGCTCCAAAAACGATTATTATTATGAAATGTGCTGCTTTGAAAGCCAGCGCCTGAGGGGGGCTTAGGGGCGAGGCAGTATTGTGAAACTGGAGTTTGAGCTCACCCCTCGAAGCACCGCGCTGGCCTGAACCATGAGACCCCCCACTAACGTGAGCCATAAAGACAGTATGTGCGCCCATTGTGACTGAGCTGTGCCCCTGCTATGGCATTGTGCTGGACTGTTAAGGTTAAATGAAGCAGAGCGGGATGGTGTCCGGCGGGGGGGGGCCTGGGCACCATGTTCAGCGTCGGCAGCCAAGAGGCCCAGCAGAAACAGCAGCTAGTTCCTCCACTCGTTCCCTGCAGATCCTGACATTGTTTGGAAGCAACAGTAGATATGGTGTGGTGGTTTCTTCAGCCAACAGGTTGGCCCGGGAGGCAAGATGAAGCAGATGCCATAGAAGTCAGTGTTAGTCAGTGGATCTTACTGTACTCCAGTATAACAGTCTCAGATAACAGCAACACTATCTACTGACAAACAACATTGCCCTGTCCTATTTTTTCTACACTTGGTAATTGTAGTATCAAACACATACCGGTATGACACTATCCTATCCAATTAACTGTAAAGAGATCTGATCTCTAGTGTTTTGTGTTCCATGTAAGACGCATAGTAGGCCTACTATAGTGTTATTAGCACATTGGTATTAAAGATGTCAAATGTGACGCGTCCAACTATCTAACAAGCCTGTTTGGATATCTCAACAGTAATATGGTTGCCGAGCTGCCAAACACTCTGCGCCGTTTTCCTTTTATCTGCGACTCTGACACCACCAGATATCTCCGCGTCCTCTGAGCAGGAGAGGCTTGCCGGGGCTGTTCGCTGAGGAGAGCGGCTAGCATCATCAAAGTGCCGGTGGAGTGGTTGCCTGTGGGCAGGGCAGCCTGTCTCTTTCATCTGCAGAGCCTGCCATAGTCACCACTGAAGACCTGTTTGCTGTAAATAGAAGAACAAAAAGAAGCTTCAAAACAAGTAACAGGGCCTTGGTCTGTGCTGCTGACACAAACAGGCTTTCATAGCCGAGCCTTTGTGTTCGGAACGGTTCAGAAACACCCCTTGTGTTGAGGACCGCCGTTCCTTCCCGCCACCATTGACCACCTCAGTCCGCAAAGAGCCTTGATTGATTTGAATCAACTCGGTAATCAAACACTGCGATGGAGACTAGTTGCAATGGAGACTTGGTTGACGCTTGGTCAAAGACGATGACTTTTGGGGGCGTGGTTTACTGGACGCGCCGCACACCTGTGGTCAAAGAGCACCTCCGGTGTCAGACTGAACCTGGCTGGTATTCGATCCTCACTACAGAGACAGACCTCAGGTACCTAATCAGCCTTAATGCAACCAATCGTTAAACAATCAAGGACATTAAGCGTTTGTTTGTTAATCAAGCATATGCTTGTTAATTGGAAAGAGATAATAAACCTCCCGAGTATCTAATTTAGGGGATGTCTAATTGTTTATTGCTCTCAATCTGTGGCTGCATCTTTAATTGGGTTGTTTGTATTGCCTTCAAGCACCAATGGAGTCAATTGAGAGCTATGTTTCCCAATCTGTTCGAATATGCTTTTATTCGTCATTGTGGCTCTGGTAGAACTTGGCTGTGCATCACAGGAAGAGATGGACAAAAGTTGCAAAAGTTGTATCGTTTCATCTGTCGTAGCTTCACCCCATTAACAAGTCGGTTAGTTCGTTCTTTGAGTGCAGACGAGAGATGTGTGCGTTGGGTAGGCCTACGCGATGTTTATTGTAATCTACACTGTCCTAGATGATCTTCTTATATCCTTTTGGCACATGAAACACAGCCGCTCTGAAAGGGAAGCTGCCTCGACATTGTCGCTCTCGTCTCAACATCTTGGATGTCGTCATTTTTGAGCGCTCAAATCAAAACACTATACTTGTCAGCGAAGGAAATAAATCTGATAAGTACCTTTTTGCTTAGCATATAACCAATAGGTCGTTATGTTCAATCTTCTAGGCCAAAACAAGGAGCTTAAAAACACTGAGGGCTTGTAGCTTTTGGAATTATTACGTGAGCAAGCCTTTATGTACAAGATGTAATCGTGGACAAGTGGTCCAAAGCCTGCCATATACAGAGAGCCAGATGCTAAATGCATGGATTTGCTCAATAGCATCGTCTCAATAGAGCCGTCATCCCGCAATCAGCAGCCAGGGATTTCGGTAGCTCAAAGGAGGAGATTGTCATGTTTCTGTGTCAAAGACAAGGTATTATGTTGTTGTTTGTTGAGGTGCTTATGACTGTTTATCGAGCCAGAGGCCTTATTTTCTGGCAACCAACATCCCAGCTCAGCACCTCAAAATGATGCAAGACGTGGCTTGAAATGGACATGTCTGTTTTACCGTCGTGGTGAATTGGATTCAACTGCTCTTTCCCCCCAAAATGGAGCTCCACAGACAAAATACTTCTTCATTGCATTCCGACAGACTGCTTTGTAGTCAGTCCCCTTGGTGAGATTTTGAGGAAGCCGAAACGCTTCTTTCTAATGGCTTTGTGAATGGGAATACTGCCTGATGTCTGTCTGACAGTTGGGCCTCATGCCGGACTACTTATCTTCGATCACGGAAAGCGGCATTGATTCTTGGCGAAATGTTGACATAAAATGAGTCAAACGCGTCGCTGACCTTTCCAGATTTTAAACCGTAGCATGGGACAAGTATAGGAAGAGAATGTCTGTTCAAATTATTCCACTTTGACATTTGAGCCTAGCCACCAGTTTAGTATTCTGGACCTCGGATGAAAAGAAAATGTCACCTGTTTTATTTACTTTGGGAATACTCCAATTAAATGGGGCTTTAAGGCTACAGAAGTCTGACACGTTTACTCACTGGCACTGAAAAGAAAGTGTCCCTCACATATCAGTGACATTTTCAATAATGTTGATGCTTGACCTCTGATTCTAACCTTTTCTCGACCCAATTTAGGATTAGCTCCTCTGCTTCTCTGCACTAACTCTCCTGACCTCTGACTTCCGTGAGAGCTGTGTGTGTATTAAGTCGAGATGGTTTCAGCACAGCTTCGTAAGTGGTCTTGTAGTTGTGTCTTGCCCTCTCTCTGCAGCGAGCGAGTGAGGGTCTAGCAGGAGACATCCTGGCCTTGTTGTTAGTGTCTCCAGCGAGGATTGAACCCTGCTCTCCTACTGGCCCAGTTAGAGCCTCGATGACCGCTACGCCAGTCGTACGTGTTCGAGGTCTCAGGGTGAAGTCTTGGAAGATCAAAAGCCTCAGGTAAACATCAAGGTTGCCCTCTCAAACCAGTGTTTCAATCTCCCCTGGTCTCTCACTATACCAAAATAGCCTCCTTGTAGTCCAATGGCAACGCTTCAGAGATGGCCCCCGAGTCACCTACTTTTCCGAACCAGCTCTGCAACATCAACAACACAGTGAACTCCCACAATCAAGTTTAATCACAACACACGGGCTTAATCCCACCAAACCTAAGTTGGCTCAATGTAGAACATCACGGTGGATCAGATGAAAAGCATGTGATGCAACACAGTAAACTGACCGAGTAACAGCTCCTAACAGAGTAATCCACAGGGGATCGTCTCACACTCTGTAATTAGTCCAACAGCGGTGCTTTCATCAGTGTGTATTCAGGCTAGGTTGAGAGGATCTCTCACTCTCTGGAAATAGAATGTTTTCGAACCTGGCCTGAAGATAGAACTGTTCAACTCTGTATTCAGGTTCACAGCTTGGATCAAGTGCAAATACCTGCTCAACTCAATGGTCCAAGGTTTATGAAAGCTTTATCGATGTGTGTGTGTGTGTGTGTGTGTGTTGGTGTGTGTATATAACCCAGTATACTGCATTAAAGACAGTGAGGGTAAGGTTAAGGAGTTGTTTAGGTTGATGTCTAAGTCCATAGATATCATTGTTTTGATATCAGTGTGAAGGTTATAATATGAGGCAGGCTGTGCAGAATCAAGGGCCTGTGAGCTTCATGTGTGTCTAGTTTAATACAGCTGGACATTGAACTGGTGATGTTTTGACAGACAAGGAAGATCAGAAGATGAGTCTTTGTTATGGATTTAGTAATGTTCTCCTCTTATTATAGTCTTGATTATAACACCATTGCGCTCCTTGTATGATATCAAAACTGTGACTTTACATACAGAGATGTTAACATTTCATATTGACTAAACCTAGGCAAACACTCCAAGTCTGTGGTGTTGAGCACTCAATCAGCTTAGCCAACCTTTTCTAGTGGATTAGGGTGAGTCATTCCTGACATCAGACGATCCATAGGGACTTCACGCGTTGCAGTCACTTTAGCTTGGCAGACATGCTACCTCCATGGCAACAACAGCCACCTCCAAAACATCTGAACAGTTCAGCTCAGCCTAACCACGCTGTAGATCACCCAGTGGACACACAAACCGTCTCTTTGGTCTGAGGGTAAACGTTACGTCGGGACGAGCGGGGTTCAAACCCTCAGGGCGCTCACAGCGCGCTTCTCATCCATCACGCTGACGTCGTCCACGCAGAGGGTCTGTAGCCAGGGGAGAGTGGAGAGAGGGAGAGGAGAAGGGACAGGTGGAGAGAAGGAGAGGAGAAGGGACAGGTGGAGAAGGGAGGAGAAGGGAGGAGAGGGGAGACGGGAGGCTCGGAGGGTCGAAGGGGAAGTATGGATGGAGAGAAGGAAGAAAGGAGGATGAAGGGAGGGAGGGGGAGGGGAGTACGGAGGGAGAGAGGGAGCAGAAGAGGAATGGACGGAGAGAGGGAGGCTTTTAATTGCGATAACCTCCGGGAGAGTGCGATTGCAGTCAGGAAGAAACACCGCTCCAATCAGCATAATTACGAAACAGTGTCTCTTAACAGCTCCGGGTCTTCTGCCTGCAGCCTGGGTGGAACGTATCACTGGGCTTCATTAGCAGAGATTGAAGACCTCACTTGTCTCAGCTTTGTAATTGCGTGGAAGCGGTGCCCGTCAGACCCAAGGCCGCGGCACACCGTAGGTGACAGGAAGACAAACAGGACGGAATTAGCAAAGAGATGGATGTCGCGGAGGGATTGATTAATAAATTTAAAAATGCTATACTTGTCAGAGGTACTCTGTCTCTGGCTCTCTCTCTGGCTCCCCTCCTCTCCTTTCTCTCTCTCTTTCCTCACAGCTATTTCCCTTATGTACATTTGTAGCCCTGCACTAATGAATCTCCCTTTACCTTACTAAAACACATTTGCATGTTTGAAATTAGCTTGATTATTTTAGAGCAATTACCATAAGCACAATTATGGAAATTGCAAAGAAACGTTAAATTGGCCAAAGTGTGTTGCTTCTATGGAGGTGTTTCATATGGTGATGTAGGAGGATAAGAATCTCAGCTTGGCTTTCCCTGTGAAGATGAGTGTCTTGTCAGGTGTGAATTTGTGATGTGTGTACATGCGTGTACACGTGTGTGTACATGGGCCCTAGGCTCCGGGTCTTAACTATCTTAATGGAACATGCGTCAAATTAGAGACCTCCTGTTTGGCGAGGCTGCCTTCAAAACACACCTGATCAGAACACATTAACGGAAATATTCTGAATGAGGAGATTGATGGACAGAGTGTGTTCCTGTGTGAGCGCGCGGGTGCAAGTGCGCACCTATGTGTGTATATATGTGTGTGTGTGTGCTTTATGAAATGAAATCCAGGCCTCCCCCAGGATAGATAGAATCCTGTAGGTTAGCCTGAGGGCTGAGCGCTTGTCTGCTGTTGTCTGGCTGCTTTACCAGTCCCTGAGCTGGGAATCTCATCACTCATTCATCACATCACACTCTCGGAATTCAGAGCAACAAAACCACGAAATATTGGGACTTTCTAAGCAATCGCTCTGATTCTCGTCCAGGATGTTTGTTAAGCAAGGCTGTTGTGGAGGCAAAGAGGTCTTCTTGAAAGTATGCCAGTATTAACACAAACACAGGTGAAAATGAAGCTTAGCAGGAAAACCCAGCGTCTGAACAGCGAGGCACCCACATTGCTCAACACCAGCGCCCGGGAGTCACGGCTTCTTGCATTTATGAACATAATCCTTTTTCAGAAAAGAAGACTTTGCGTTATTTATTGGTCTCCCTGTGAGCCATTATTTATGAATAAAAGAGAAGAGAAGGTATGGATAAAACTCAGCCTTTCCCTTGAACTATATTTCATCAAAGCCCATCACTGGGGAGATGGCTTGTCATAGATTGCACCTTGTACGTCTTTCTGATTGGAGGGTGAGCCTTGCCCAGTAGAAAATTAATTTTCCAGCCTGTTTCAGTATCTGTTTGATAGTGAGGACTGCTATGAAGAGGAGTGACAAGGAACGGCTTCTTGACTTTGTAGAAGACAACCTTTTAATTCATCTGAGCTACATAAATCCCTCTTTTTTTTTATTAGAGAGATAAGTACAGTATGTATCGCGGCATAAAAGTCTTGTTCTACCAGTGACTGAACATCGAGAAATGTAATTAACCACTGAGGCGTCAAAGCTAATTGGAAAAGAATGGAGTGAAAATGATTATTGTATGGATGTTACAACATGACGTCAATCAGGGCGCCTACTTTTTAATTCACTTTGACAACATACAGAGACTTCGTACTTTACATAGAATCCGTTGGTTTAAGGGTCTGATTCCCTCCACAGATCCCCAGAGATGCAGGAATGGAGGATCACAGCTAACCTTGAACCTATGCTATGAAAAACAACTCTGTGCTCGGGAGAATAGTATTAAAAGTAAACTAGACCGTTTGAAACATGAACACAATCTGCACCAGCAAGCCAGACCTCTGATGACTCCACATCGGGTACAGAAATAGGGTTTGATTAAGAAGACACTAATTGCTGTTTGAAACATTGTTAAACTCCAGTTCTTACAACATGCAAGGATTTGTTTATCAGCAAGCAGTTCTGTTTTTAATATTCCCTTGCAATTGCCCTGAGGAATTGTCCACACTGAAAGAGAATGTTTTAAGACTTCTGTCTTGTAATTCTGTATTGATGAGATGAGTAAGTTAAGTTTTTGAGAGTATGAAGGGAAAATTTGACCTGGAACACGCATGCTCATTGTGAAAAACACATTTCTCTCCACAGAAAGAATTCGAGGGATTCAATTTTTTAATGATATATTTTGACCCTTCTTATCAATGTATACATGGACATGTATCATTTACATATCAAAACAGAAATTCAAGAGATAATACCGTGTTTAATGTTTGATTGAAAAGTGTGTTTTTCTTGAAACGGGGGGCAAAACACGCATGTGTATTTTGACTTAATACCCCGTCGTACCCACAGAAAGCAGCTATGCTATGAGCCGTGAACACAAAAGCAAAATCTTCTATGGAATTGAAGCAGTGCAAGGATACGAAGGCAAGACCTGATCCTTCGTCTAATTGCAACCAGCATGTGGTTAACAGTTATTACAGCTTGACATGCAAGGATTTCATACTCTCTGTGCATGCGGTGGGGGGAGAGGTAAAAATACAGAGAAAGAGGCAAACCGTCACTCTTTCCCCAGTCCCATTAATGTTCCTAAGCTTCAAGACAATCCTTTTATGTCCTCTCCTCCTGTATTTATATTTATCTACTCCAAGCCCTTCCCCATTCCAGCCCTCAGAGTGTTTTTTTCTCTCTCTTCAAATTTTCTTCTTTGAATAATTTACAAACGGGGGGAGTCGAATTGCTTATTTTTAGTTGAGGTTGTGCTTTAAACAGAATGTCTAATGATTGCTGGTGGGCTGGGTGCATTAATCCCGTTTATGTGTGAGACCTTTCTGATGTCTACTGGCACCCATGGCAGCTGGGGAGGGCAGGGGGGTGGAGAGGAGGGAGGGGGGGGAGGGAGGGAGGGGGGTGGAGAGGAGGGGGGGAGGGAGGGAGGGAGGGAGTGTAGGGAGGTGAGGGCTGTTTCTGGCGGGGAGTGTGTAGGGAGGGGTTTTGGTGGGGGTGGGGTGGGGGGCTATTCTAACTGCCACATGAAGGACCCCCCCAACAGGGTATCCACTGCTAAAAGAAAGATCCAACATATCACTACCTCTGTGTGTGCGTGTGCATGAGCATGAACCTGTGTGTGTGTGTGTGTGTGTGTTTATGAGTGTGTGTGCGTGTGCATATGTATTTACATTCATATATGCCACTGCTCCTATCCCCCTTCTCGCCCATGTCAGGATCAGCCCTATGATGCTTGCACACCCCTCCACACACACACACACACACACACACACACACACACACACACACACACACACACACACACACACACACACACACGGAGCCTTTGGGGTCTCCACTCCACAGCCGACTCAGGACCATCTCAGGGTGTGGACTCATGACTGGAGAGCATCTTTGAGAGCTAAAAACTACTGACTAAGTGACTTCAAATATTTCAAATAATTGTTTCTACTGGTGTCTGAATTGTTGTTATGTGAAAATACCTGCAGTATGCTTGAGGCCAGAGTGATTGGATGAGAGTTCTTCAGCTCAGCAATATAAAACTGGTTTTACTGGAAATTAATTCAATTTATTGGTTTTATCTCTCACACTTTCGCTCTGTGTAAAGACAAGGCAAGGTTAAGAAGTCTTGAGCTCTAGTAATTCCCCATTCTTTACGTATCTTGGCATAGAGAGAGAGCGTGTGTGTGTGTTCATGTGTGTGTCCTTGTCTCTCTGTGTGAGCATGTTTTATGGAATGGATGTGAATGGTGTCACTGTGGGCAGTCAGAGGGCTGGGAGTCTCAAAGGTAATCAGAGGCTGCACATGTTCCACACACACACACACACACACACCCACACACACACACACACACACACACCACACCCACACGCACACACACACGCACACACACAGCTCACATCTCATTCTGCCTGACTGCTTTTTCTAATGAGCTTCTGTTGATTCCCAAGACCTCTACCCACAATGCCTTGTTGTAGAACCCACCAATCGTGGGCACCGTCAGATGTTCCACTCGTCTTTCCGACAGCTCTGTCGCGTCGCAGCATCGCCAAGCAGGAACAGATGGGTGTGGGGAGGGAGGAGTATGGAGAGGAGGAGGAGAGGAGGGGAGCAGAGGAAAGGAGGAGGAAATAGGGGAGAAGGGAAAGAGGAGGGAAGGGTTAGTTTTTGTCAATCTACATTTTCAACTGCCATATGCCACCCCGCAGTGGAATGCACCATATGTTTGTAAATTACACAGGAACTGTCTAACAGAGACAGAAAGACAGAGACAGAGAGAGAAGAGAGAGACAGGGAGAGAGAGAGACAGAGAGACAGGGAGAGAGAGAGACAGAGAGACAGGGAGAGAGAGAGACGAGAGATAGGGAGAGAGAGAGATATCGTGAAAGACAGCACTTCCCAGCAAATGTGTTGCTCTTAAACTCTGCCCTTCTGGTAAAGTGAGATAATTAGAACTGAACATACACTATATTCCCACCATTGAGGAAGTGCATATAGAGTGGAGTATCCTGAACTGAACCACAAATCACATTGCTATCTGATACTGATTCTATAGATGACCAGTACACACAGTACAATGAAAGACACTCAAACAGAGAACTATATATGAAATCTGGTAAGGCGTCATGTACATGTGTGTGTGTGCGTGCACGTGTGTGTGTGTGTGTGCGTGCACGTGTGTGTGTGTGTGTCTTGGAGGCTAGTCATTATCAGAACTAGCATAATGAGCAGGGAAGCAGAATGTCCGTGTGTGTTTTGACAGATCCAGGGCTTGGCCAGGCCCTGCCTGTCTTCTCATTTACACCCAGAGGAGGTGTGATTGGGACACACACATCCCCCCACACACCACACACACACAGAGGTTAGTGTAGGTAGACCACATACTGAGTGGAGGTGGTTAGGGTGCCAACAAGCTGTGCAGGCCCTGATGAAAGGGAAGGTGAAGTCTGGTGGTGGTTTCACATGTGGGATCATGAAGACTAGCTAACTAACCTCCCTTTACATAATCCGTGTTTTCTTCTCCACGTAGTCATCTCAGTGGATATGTGGTGTTGTCTTTTAATGCCTTAAAGACTATTGTAAAAGAAAGACAGAACTTGCGTGCTGGCAGGAATATTACAGTGTTGAGGAGACCCTCCTTAGGTCATCTGGTTATTGTGTTTGTTGCAGCTACAGTACATATGTTTACCACAGATGGTTAAGCTACTGAATGGAGAGTTATGTAGAGATGCATAGTGGCTGCTCTAATGGGATGTGTCTACAGACCTCCCTCCCTCCCCCTCCATCTCTCTCCTCTTCCTCTCCCTCCCCCGCTCCGTCCTCTATCCCTGCCTCACGCTGCTATATGTTTGTTTACTTCTCTCACTAATAAACAAACATGGGAGCTGTGTGCAGTGTGCCAGGCCGGGCGGGCCGTGCTGTGTGTGTGTATGTGTGGTATGTGTGTGTGTGTGTGTGTGTGTGTGTGTGTGTGCAGCCTGGCAGGGTGCCAGCAGGACACAGACAGGCCTGTCCCCTCTCATCAGCGCCAACATGCCGGGTCTGTGTGCGGGCGTCGCCAGGGGCGGCGGGGAGGGCGGGGGATGTCGTCTCTGCCCCCTCAGATGGAGCAGTCGGTGACCATGTGGGACAACGAAACTCATTACACTGGTGACCCCAATCCTGCTCATACACACACATTTACACATACGCTTACACACACATGCACGCATTCAGACATATACTTTTTGTAATCATGTAAGCTGGGTCAGGAAGGGAAAAGAGCTCCTGTCAAGCATTCCTGGGATGGAAATATTACCCACAGTATCACTAGGATAAATAGGTTTTGCGGGTGGGTTTGTGTGTGTTTACGTGTGTCAAGTGGCTGTTTTGTTATGTTTCACACGTAAAGTATATGCATCTGAGTTGCGGTGGTGTGAGTTGTGAATCATCATTTCAGGTATGTTTCGCCATAGTATTTCATTACTGTTTGTGTCACCACGAGGTCGATCGCCTCACTCCAAATCTCTGGCAATTATCCTGTTCTTTAGTCTGACTGACATTTGCACATAGAAGTGACACAGAAGTGACACTTGGTCTTTGTGGCATTTGCTGCAGAGAGGTCGCAAAAAAGCAAAAATAAACGGGAAGCAAGGGGTCGAAACGCTGAAACGAAAAGATCAAGACAAGGAGAAAGAAGAACTAAAAAAAAAAATAAGGAAGAAAAGAAGGCACCCGGGGACAGATCGGTGATTCCTCTCATTATGTAGCCTTTGCACATGCCCTAGGTTTTGCTTCTCTCGCTCTCTCCCTTCCTCCATCTGCTCTCTCTCACCACCAATTCTCTCGTCTACATTTCCATGACCCATGGTATCAAGGACGAATAAATAACCAGGCCCCAGCAACGAAAAGTATCCACCCACCGAAAGCTGTCCATCTGGAGACAAAGGCGAAAGAACATCCGAAACAAACTACCAGCCGCCAACAGCAAAACCAAAACAAATCAATGCCAGAGTAGTCGCGAGCAGCCAAACTACTAGGCCAGCAAGCAAATTAAAACCAGACAAAGTGTACCACAAGGGGTTGAAAGCTCCAGAATATAAGACGGCCTAGCCACACTCATACGATAGAAAAGGAAAAAAAAGACTTCAACACAGTGGGAAATCTAAGGCAGCCAAAAACGATGACTCGCTAAGGGGACCTCAGGTAACACAGAAATGCAAAACAGGAGGCGCTGAAGTAACAAAGCGTAAGGGAAAAGAATAGGAATGATGAAGACTAAACAGAATCTGACAATCAAAACCCAAGGAAAGAGAGCACTACGGGATACTGTCTACCTAGGTCAATCGAATACATATCGAGGTCCACTCACTCCTCTCCTCATCGTCTGTTCTGTTTCTCGCAATCTCGTGCAGATCATCTCCGCTACACTGCGTATCCATCTAACAATGCGTTGGAGGAGAACTAATTGCCTACTCCAGGCAGGTCTCAGCTGTGCTAACAAAAGTGAAAAATGCGTCTGCGTACACTCTGTCATCTCATCCATTGATCTCATACGCTGACCAGACTCATGCTCTCGCCTTACAATAAAAGAGAAATCTGATCGATCTCTACAAGCCATAAAACACGAACAAAATACAACGAAAAAACAAAGGAAAGAGGAAGTTCGAGTTTTTCATCGTTAAGTAGCACTTTCACGTCGTCTCTCATCTCTGTCATCAGTAGATCATGGTTCGAAAAGAAAGAAGGAAAGATCATCTAACTCCCTCAGGACGAGTCTCTCACTGAAGAGCATGGCTCGACAGCTAGCTCAAATAACTATCCAAAGAGGTGCGGAAAATAATAGAAGTCTCACGTCCTCATTGGGAAAAGGAGACTGAACCCAAACAACAGTCAGCAGAAGGCAAAAATCTGAAATAATTCGAATAGGACAATAAAAGAACAAATGATGCCATACATGACGTAACCACGGTTCTTCCCTATTCCTCGTCTGTGCATCAGGGTCGACGACCTAGCAAATGCGCGTAGGTACCCGACACAGTACCTTTCCTAACTCCCCTTAAATAATTTATAGGCACTGTGTCCGGATGCAGCTCGGCATCACCACGCCAATGTTCTTTCTCTTTCTCTCTCTTCTCCCTCCCTCTCTCCGGTGGTACTGAAATATCACATTGACAAGGGCGGCGGGCGGGAGGCCAAATCATCTCTGTGATCTTTATGTCAACTCCCTCGACTGAATCCTTCTTTTCTTCTCTCGCTAGATTGAGTCAGTGACCCTGACAACACTCCGCTGTTGGCCAAGGCCGACTAGGGCTACTTCACTCACCATCACCGGAATAAGCCAGGACGAGTTAGATAGAGAGAGACATATACACACACGCTTGCACACATGCCCACAAACACACACACACACACACACACACACTCATAGAGATTGATGCACAAACAGGCCAAAACATTTTATACATGCAAAGTCTGCCGGTTTGATTGATGAAGAGTGTGTAGTCAAGCTCTGCTGTGGAGATCAGCAGCTGGGTGCTGGCTGGGCTGTGATTTACGCATCCTTCACATTTGGATGTGTGGCAGCCTGCGCGCTTGAGAAACATGCCATGTCGAAACATATCATGCAGTTTCCTGAACATTCCGCTGAGTCAGTAATGCTCTGGATTTAAAGTGTGAGTCATTTCAATCTGATCATGCCTTTGCGGAACACTTCCAAGACGGACCCCCGCACAATTTGACTTCACTGACGAGGTTTCACTGCTTCTGCTTGCCAGTTGGACAGATAAGGAGCTACTTCTGGTTTGATTTGTTTTCTACAGATTTTTCCTCTGGAGACCAGTGGCCTATAGACTTTAATAACACAGTTATTACTGTATAACAGAAATAAGCTCCCTCTATAATTTGCTTTAGTGGATTTTTATTTCTATGTGTTGCAGTGTTGGAAATAAAATAACCTTTTTCAGCAAAGTGGATGCACTACACACAGACAGTATTTATATGTGTATATGCTGTTTCCTCACTAAAAAACATCCATTGTGATTTTGATCATTTATAGAAAGTGGAATAGTGGGCCAAAACAGCCCAAGCTGCCTCTAAAGGAGCTGTAGTCACCAGCTCTGTAAAGCGTACACATCACAACAAGCCACAGGGTCATCAAGCTCTACTATTCACACACAGCCTTGGACTGTTCTCATTAGCAAGATGATGAAGAGTGCACATGTGAATAGAGAGACGGACAAAAAGAAGAGAGCTAGAGAGAGAGAGAGAGCGAGAGAGAGCGAGAGAGAAAGAGAGGGGGAGAGTTTGAGTGAGAGAGTGAGATAGAGAGAGAGATAGGACGAGAGCTACTCTGAGATCTCGAGCGAGAGAGATAGCTCTCGCTCTATCTCATCTGCTCGCTATCTTCGAGTCTTCTCGCTCGCTGAGTGTCGGTCTTTTCTCTCTTTCTCTCTCTCTCTCATCTCGTTTCTCTCTCTCTAGAGCTATCGAGCTAGAGCTAGAGAGAGAGAGCGTGAGTATTAGGTGTTTTCCTGCTTCAGTAGAGTACGGTGAGCGGCCAGTGATGAGACATCAGAGGGGAGAGTAATCTGACCCAGACAGCATGAGAGCATGAGAGTATTAGGGCCCAGATAGAAGCAGCAGGGTTAGACAGCGATCTGTCACAGGTGACCTTCTCACTACCACACTGCAAAAGTGAAGACCCTATTTGAATACAGGAGTATATACGTGTATGTCAGTGTGTGTATGCCTGTATGTGAATGTGTGTGTGCCTGTGTGTGTGTGTGGGTGTGTGTGTATCCTACAGTGTCCTACATGTTCTCCTCATATTCTGACCAGGGAGTCTCCAAACCTCTTCTCCAGGAGTGCTCCTTTCCATCATCCTTTCCTTCTCTCTCTCTGATCTGGGATCAGGGGTCGGGGTGAGGTGGAGTCCAGTGCATCCCTCTCTGTATCTGTTGATCTGCTTCTTTGTCAGTTTAATCAATTATCAGCCCCGAGCAGGAAGGCAAGGCTGTACCTAGGCTGATGACTGCCTAATTCTGTCTGAACCGTGACCAACCCTGACCATCGCGGATTATTGAGTGAACTAACGGTCAATATTGGACCTCCTCAGCACTGTGATCAATAGTGGACCTCCTACCACCACTTAAGAATATGACAAAACTGACACAAGAACATATACAGGGTAGTGTTAGATCTTGTTCTATCCAAGGATATTTCAAAATGAGGGTTTAGATTTTTCAAAAGGTGATTGTGACACAACCTTGAATTTACTACAAATTCCACATCTACGACCTGCCACACAATCGCAGTCATCTTCATTTGAATGTCCTGATTATTCCACCCCGCATCCACTATTCGAAGGGACCCAATCCAATTAAAGAAGAAATATGTCGTAAAGACACGGGCAAACATGATGAAGTCAGAGCTTAGGAAGACAAACAAGGAGGCCGTGTCGAGGAGGAGAGGCTCACCGCCGAGTTAATGGCTTTGTGTGATCGTCATGTGATGGCCCCTACGACGGTTGTGTTCTGGTTGTGTTACGGACGTATGATCGATGGAAGCTTGTGTTATGGTTCGACTGTGACGGTTTGTGAATGTGAACAAGGTGTCGGGGCCTGGGTGCCGTGCCTCAGATCTGGCAGACGCGACGCGTCGAGACTCGTCCCCTACGCCTAGCACTGCGCCGTGCACTTGGGCCTCCCACTGGGTTGATAAATATGCAGAGTGAACGAACTGAAACACGGGCTTTAATTAAAAAGTGAGGACGCACGGAGATGTGATTAAAGGGACGTTTCGCGGATTATCGCGACGCCAACGTCTCGGCAGGCACCGGAGTTTGAAGAGTTGGAAGAAGATAAAGCGTATCTAAACTCTCTAGGCCATGTCTGCGTGCAGTCTCTCTTCTCTCTCTCTCTCTCTCTCTGGCTCGTCTCTCTCTCTCTCTCTTTCTCTCTTCTCTCTCTCTCTCTCTTTGTTGTGTCTGTCTTATCAACAGTTGTCTTGATAGTGTTTTCGGTGGCAGATATTTCAGATGTAGCATTGTGACCTTGCTCTGGTGTCAGTAGAGGTTGCTTGCAGCTTTGTTAGGGTCTCTGTGTGTTGTGGAAATGGACTCTGTGTGTCATTCTCAATGTCACAAGTTTGACGTTCAAAACATACTTAGGAAAAGCTTGATCTCACAGTGACAACTAAATAGGAGTACAATACTCATTCAATTATTCATGAAGACTTTCATTAGCAAAAAGGCCTTTCCTCGTTAATTAGTGAGATTGTTTCATGTACTTTCTCAAAAGACCACTTAGATTTGAATATCAAAATGATCCCAATTAATAACCAACACATTTGCTAATGTCTTTTGTAACGGCTTTTGATTCTTTTTTTGCCTCCATCTAGAGTTTTCAAAGTTCTCACGTTCCAAAGAACTGGGTAAAAATATCTTCACATTTCTGAGCTTTAACATTTGGCGCTTACAATAACTAGGAAGGGAAGTTTGCCAGAGCTGAATGTTTTTCATGAAAGTAATTAGCACCACAGTCTGAACACATGTAAATTATGGTTATTCATTTCCTATTTTAACTGGAAAAAACATGATATTGACGTGGATGCTGAGGTCAGGGCTACAGAACTCTAAAATAAGTCTTTCACTTTTATTTGTCTCTTTGCCCTTTTAAAAGCTAAACGACATTCATTGTGACTGTCTCTTTCTCCCACACACAAACACACACACAAACACACACACACAAACACACACTCATGTTAACCCTTGCACGTCCCAGGCTTAAGTCTGCATATTAATCGGACCTTTTGATGCGGGATCCACGTGTAGAACAGATACAGCAGAATCAGAGCTAATCTGGTTAACATCAATGAGATTATGAGTGCTGCAGCTCGCATTCTGCAGATCAGCTCTGTTATCTCATCTCTCAGGAGGAGCGGAGGACGTCAGACAGGCTCCTGATCTCTCGGTGAACGACCAGAGAAAATAGAGCTTCTGTGGCAATGCATGCAAGCCAATCACAGCCAATCAAAAGGTTACAGAGGCAAATCCATTCTGGGCAAGGTGGGAGTTGGGGTTGGGAGTGGAGATTGGAGGAAGTTACACAATGACTGGAGGAGTGAATCTCGCGACCTCCATCCCAAACCCTCCACTGCGATGCCAAACTACGTCCCCGTGACAACGTCTGATTGACCTTCTCTGCTTCAGTGGATTCCGAACCCTCACGTACCTCGCCACCACCCCAATCCACTAACCCACAATTGGGTTTGAATAGTCGCCAAATTGTATTTACGGTAATGCAAATATGTATTTATATACTGTGTTTATGTATTAATGAATTGATCTTAGATTTATATGAATTGAATAGCTTTAACTCATTCAAAGTGTAAGTCATCATACATCTTCCCCATATAACCTCTTAAAAATCATCTAATTAGTGTCTCTATGGAACATACATGTATATGCAAAATGATTAGGATCAGTTCCAACATGGTGGAATTCAATACAATATTCAAGTCTCAATGGTTCCTTAATTAACTGTTGCTCCCAGACACCACAGCCTGTCTCCCAGATCCCCAATACAAATAAACACACATCTTAGGCTTACATACCACCCACTACCAAAGGATCTTTCTCATTTAAACATGATCGTGGCTGCACTCGAGTGAGGAGTGTATTTGAACGATGATCCCCACGTCGTTATCGGTCCTTCTCCTGTCAGACCTGAGAGGAGAGGGGTAGGTGAAGGGCTAAAAATACCGTCAGACAGGAAGTGCGCCTGTGAGAGCAGAGCGGTGTGAACTGTGTGAGGAGCTGCACTGCACCACTCCTACGCAGAGGTGGATATCACTCACATGTAGCTGCTGCCTGCCTGCGTGTGTGTGTGTGTGTGTGACAGGAATGATATATCATTCTCATAAAAGCACTTCCTTCCTGTCTATGGTGCGACTGAGACTCTGGGTTTACTGTACATGTGTGATCAACATCAGTAAAAGAAGCGGTTTGTTTAAAAGAAAACGATAATGGCCACGCTGACACAACAACAACCTGTCAGGATTACTAATAATACATCTATTGAAAGTGAATAACTTAACAAAGTGACATCGATTTTTGTATTCCTTCAAACCCCTTTAACATGAATGAATCCAGAAACCATAGACATCCCTTCTCTGCCTGAACTGCTTCCTGTTTGTGGAGTCCACCTCACACTTCCCTCGGTTCAGGAAACATCGGCTAAATGTCTGATTTCCTGTGAACATGTTCCATCACAGTGTGTCTGTGTCTGAACACACGCTCGCTGCAGAAACGAGGTACAGCTTTTCATCAGAAAGCCTCCCTCCCTCATGCCTCTCTATCTCTCATTTTAGTCCAGCTATTCCTCAGTGGCTGCTGGCACTCTGATAAATTGCGTGAGGTGTATGATCAGAATGAATTTTTATCCCCCTGCATTTGCCCAATTTCCAGGGCAATATGTAACGTTTGATGTCTGATGGGGGTAGTGGGTACAATCTTATCATAGTGAGAGAGAGAGAGAGAGAGAGAGAGGGTGTGAGGGAGAGGGGGTGTGAGAGGGAGAGGGAGGGAGAAAGAACACATACTGACTTGGAATTCTAAACAGGTACTCAGTACTCTGCTTCTTTGTACATGTTGATGGCTTAAGTGCTTTATCACGACGCCGACGCCACCAGTCCTGTGTTCAAAAGGCCTCTCTGTGTTCTTCTCCTACCAGATCCTCAACGCAATCAACCTGCTCTCACATGATTGGACGAGACCCAGGGCCATCTGCGGCCTCTCCCTAGTAGGCTGGCCTTGAGGAAAGACAGGATGTCAAAATGTATCTTTTTGTCATTGTGATAGCACAAGAGCAGTGAGGTGCATTCTGGTTCAGAGAGAGAGAGAGATACCAAGACAGAGACAGAGAGAGAGAGAGACGCACAAAGCAGGCTGAGTTCCTGCAGCAACCTGGGCGGACAGTAGATGTAGAGTAGCATGTTTACATCGCAGAGAATGACGAGCCCTGAAATGGCCCCTGGGTGTTGTGCGAGTGGCGTAGACTATGCAGATGAGAGCGCAGTCCATCACCATTTGCATGTTGCTGGTAAACTCACACCTTGTTGCATGGGGACTTTTGACAGCCACGGCAACACACCACATCCTCTTACTTGGGTGAACGACTTGACAACAATTGTGACGCGAAAAACCTGAACTAAGACCTGCTCCCCACAGCCGAGACGGCTTCAACAGTTTCCACAGACGACGCCAGCGAAAGTGAAAATCTGAGGTCACCTGTAGGTGGATGACATTTGACAGGAGAGGGATGACATTCAGCACATTAGCCGTCACGGTTCGAGTCACCTGCATTCCGTACGATGCGTTTGATCAAGGAGCTTGGGGTGAAGCAAACGAATTTGGGGCTTATAGCCTGGTTGGTAAACTCTTCCCACGAATGCTCTGTCAGTGAGCTGTATCTGTCTGTCAAACAGCGGGCGGATAAGATCTGTGGGAATGCCAGCTGTGTTGTTCTTTTATCTGTACTGTTTCTAGTCCAAACCTCAGCCGCTCTGCTAACTGTGCTGTGAAGCGACGTGGGGAGGAGGATACGTGAGCTTGTCGCATGCCTCTTACGCCAAGACCCAAATTCATACTTGATCTGGGAAATGGTTTGAAAATATATTTGGATTCAGTTATAGAACCAGGTAAATGATGCATTGTACAAGCTTCCATTCTTCCATCTGACCAACCGTCCTCCCGTAAATTAATTCACTCGCCCGTTCAATCAGCCAGACAGCCAGTAATACAGGCAGCCAGATGGGAGGTCTTATTTTGGGATGTTGGTTTGCCTGTGTAAATGAAAAGGGTTTGCACGAATGCTGCAGTTGCATAGCAACTGTCGGAAAGGTAATTTTCAAGAATGGCTCCATATTAAGATGGTGTGAGTGTGTGTTTGTGTGTGCGTGTATGTATGTGTGCTACTACTTGCCATGATTTGAGGAAACATTTCTTTCCTTTTTTCTTCAATTCTGTTGTGAAAAGGTAAAGGTGTGTCATTATTAGTACTTGTTGCTTCCTGTACAATTGGGTTTAGCAGCTATTACAGTAAACACAGCTGTTTAACACCCTGCTCTACGGTTAGTGATTGGTCATAATGACCATATTCATATTAGAGTACAAATATCCTGAATGTTATTAATGACAGAGAGAGAATGTTGTGTTTCTCAGTGAAGCCCCAGTAGGTTCTGGCTGTGCCGGAATATCCAGCACCGTGCTGGATATTAATATGTCTGAATAGGACCAAGCCACCATCTGAGGTATGGTATTACAGTATAATCACTGGGTCTGCAATATCTCAGCCCCCCAGTGACTCGTTGATTCTCAGAGGCACGGCGGCAGGAGAGCTAGCACACTCTGGGCTCCTCGTTAATAACTGAAGAGAATGTAATCTGTGTTTGTTGACGAGCTTCATAAAAGGTTATTTACCAAGGAGAAGGAATGAATACGCTGAGGAATGTTAAACAGCCAATGATGTCTGTCGTCTCTCTTTGCATTCTCACTGTGGATCTTTGTCTGGTTTGTCTTTCTTTTAAATGGAGGATCTTTCCCAGGTGACTGTCTTCTTGACAATGTTTGAAAAGACCAACATGCTCCTTAAGCTGACATTTACACTTACGCCATGGACACGTTTTGTATATCTGAGACAACTGGTCAACTAGCTACCAGAGGGTCACAACACAAAAGAAATTACCATTTGAAATGCCAGCTTTTTTTTCTGTCAGCAGCTACAAGCACAAGCGTGGATGAGGTGCTCCTTGCTGATAAGTGTTTCTGCTGGGATTAAAAGAGTACAATTTCCTTATGAATATATTAACATTTTATGAGTCGAATCAAGGAATAGCAATCTCCTCTGCATAAATAATGTGCAGGCTTAATATCTCTACCTGGTGGGAGACTGTGCCTGAAGTCTCAAATTGAAGGGGTCGTTTGATCTGTGTGTGCATGTGTGTGCGTAGGCGTCGGGAGCAAATACACTGGGGCATTGCAGCTTTCAGTCATTACATCTGTTTAGCTTACATAAAAGTTGCTTTGACAATGCACACACGCATCTACAATGGGTACTACAAGCGTAAAGCGATAGATGACATTTCTGTGAGGGTCACCGTGGTGTTTGTCCACGGAGGGCGAGGAGGAGAAGAAGAAGCCCCGCAGTAGGAATGACTCGGCAGGAAACGGAGACTGTGGAGTCATTCCTGTGAGGCTGGGCGGAAGCTGTTTACCATCAAACACAACCGCTTGTTTATTCAGATATGTTTATCTGTCGTCGTCAAATGAATGAGTCAGCTAAATATTGCCCGTGATCTCCCTGGAAAGGAGCTCTCGTGTGACCGAGCAGAATGACCGATTCAATCCAATCCAACATCTCTGGCATGTTTTCCTGACAGAAATTCTATTTCCTGTTTTTGGGGTCCACAAAACAACAACAGATGACATCAGCGGGAACATCAGCAACACAAACAAAACAGTGATGACAACATCAGTGTAAACTACCCACGCAAAACGGCTTCCAGGGAGACAATGCTTTTTATTTAGGATCAATATCATATTTTTTATAAATATTATATCATAATGTTACAAAACAATTTGTCACCACAACATTACAAACTTTGACTCGGGTCACAGGTTAGGATCTTAAAAGCAACACATGCTGGAAATCTTTCTCCACTTTTAAGAGTACTTGGACTTGGTTGTATCGCTATGGAAATGTATCTGATATCAGCCTACCTGTTCTGAATCCAAACTTCAGTCAATTCCAGGTTGAAGCAGCTGAACTGACTCTTATCTCTGTGTGAGTGTCCCGTGTCTGAAGCGGGTCAGCCTCCTTCCACTCCAGACCTCACACTCCTTCTTCTCCACTGATGCAATCAACAACCGACGGCCCCACAGACCCAGATGAGAAGGTCCTCGTGCATGTCACCTGTGATGTGGAGAGGGCGCCTCTTCGGAGGCTCTTGGGGCGTCCATCTAGATGCCTGTCTGGAAGCCGGCTCTAGACCTGATGGACGAGGTGATGATAAGGGGGAGGAAGAGGTGATGAAGAGGCCTATTTGAGCGAATGATGAAATGATGATGATGATGAAGTCTCAGGATGGAGAGAGAGGTAGATGGTGGAGACATTTCAGGAGAGAGTTAAAGAACCAGGCACATCAGACACAAGCACCAAACACACAAGCGTTGATGGGTGGTGGGGGTGTTATCGAAAAATAATGTCACCATCAATTTAATTCCCCACACTGTGTATGATGCTTTCTGGCAAAATTCCAATTTGATATTATTTTAACCGCAAACCCAAAATAAAAGCTAAGAAAAAGAACAAAAAAATGTTTTCTATACCAAAACCCCCATTTCAATATGAATGTGATTGTGAGGTTATTGAGAGCAGAAAGCCATTATCTGTAGCCAGAGCTTGGCTCCTGTCCTTCTCTCTCAGTGGGGGTCTAATGAGACTCAAGCTCCCAGAAGCCCCGGAGCCCCTCTGTGAAAACGTCTGCGCAGGATCACAACCCACTGCTTAGGAGCTCCTCCCAGCATTACAGGGGTCTCTCCCTTTCTCGCATCTCGATCTCGATCGCTAGCGTCTAGCTCTCTGCGATCTCGCTCTCTGCTCTCTCAGAGCTTTCACTCGCTCTCGATCTCTCGTCTCTCTCGATCTCGATCGCTCTCTCATAGTCTGTCACTCTCTCTCTCTCTCTCTCTCTCTCTCTTTCTCATTCTTTCACTCTCTGCTATCTCCCTGCTTCTTTCTATCATTCTCCTTCTCTCTTTCTCATGCTCTCTCAATCTCCTCTCCCCTCTCACTCACTCACTCCCTCTCTCTCATTCTCCCTCTCCAGCCCTTTCTTTCTCTACTTTCACCAGACAAGACTTTGAGCCTCGACGGAAGGTGACAACAGAAGCCAGTGAAGCTCTCCAGATGAAAGCGTCCCAGTCCTCCAGTCCTCCACAGTCACCTTGAGAAGAGACAGGAGGATGCAGGGTTGGTTCTCTCCGAGAGACCAGCATTACACATGCTAATGTGGGAACAAAAGACTGACATCCAATTAAAATTGAAATACTCGAGGGGGTTGAGCCAGGCAGCCAATCAGACACCCCGCCAGGCAGGCAAGCAGCCGCAATCCAATTTTCAATAGTCCTACTCCCTCTTTACCCAGGGAAGCTTTGGCCTTAAGTCCTGACTTCCATTAGACCAGTGCCTTTTCAAGAATTTGTCTCAGTGAACATGGAAATTGGAGGAGGAGGGTCAAGCTAAGTTCAGATGAAAAGGGCAGTTGGGGTGGACTTCCCTCACCTAGTGCATCTTGATGAAATACCAGGAGACATCAATAGAAAGTCTACAGTAAAGGTTAGGCTAACGTTATGTAAAAACGAGGCCCATTATGTCACGAAAGGGCCGCAGAATAATAACCCCGGGAAAGCAGAGGAGACTGAGCGTGTTTGAACGTGACGCTTCAGGGACCAGACGGGGACTTGAGTTTGAAAGGAAAACATAACCTTGAATATTTTACGGAAACAGTTTCATCGGTGAAAGCTTTCATCGTCCCTATGCTTTCAAGGCAGTTGTCATTACTCCTCACAATGTCAGCCTCCTCGGTGTCGTCTTCATGATGAAATACAAGGTGAAGCCTTCAAATACGTGTTTTTTTTAAATAACCGAACTATAGTAAAGGAACTCAGAAAGCCTAAAGAGAGTCTAAGAGTCCATTCTCTTGGTCTGAGGATACTCTCCAGGGCTTGGTGGGAGAGCAATCATGGTTCAATCCCCACGGGGCTCCCATTAGACCATGGAACGAGGACGAGTCAGATGAGAGGAGAGCAGATAAAGCGCGTGAGAAAGACTCCAGTCCTTTGGTGTCTCTCAGACGGCTGATTGGAATTGCCTTTGTGTTCCCGCTAATGTGTCCGCCCGCTGATCAACATGGTCTAATTACTCCATCTGTTTCGAAGGTGGGCCTGACAACTCCCATCTCTCCTGACTCAGTTCAGTGCACTCTACAACTGTTCCTAACCCCCTCACACCCCCCCTAGAGGCCACCCCTCCACCACCCCCCCCCCGCCTCGCCACCTAGCCTCGTCTCAGGTACATCAAGAGGACTCATGGGAAGGGTACGGCAGGCTTGGATGGCAGGGCTTAGAGGCTCTGTGTTCCCATGATGCCCTGGGAGTTCTGTCAGCGCCCCGACAACTGATCCTTCCCATCCAATTATGACGAACCCCGCGCTGAGATGAAGAGGAGCCCGGCCGCTTCTTCTTCCTCTTCTCCCCTCTCTCTCTTTTTCTTTCCTTTCAAACCCTGCTTTTACCCGACCCAACCGCTCTTCACACACACACACACACACACACACACACACACACGCAGGCACACCTCTTCTTGTAAGTGGGTGTCTCATCACCATGACATATAAAACATCTGCTCGAAAAGATCAATGCCATCTTCATGGTCCTATCCTCTCTGCCTGTCTGTTTGGCCTTCCTGCCTCCCTGCCTCCCTGCCTTTTGTGTCTCCCTCCCTGCCTCATTACATGTCCTGTCTGACTCCCTGCCTCACAACCTCTCACCACTCTGCTGTCTTTACCCCACAGAGTAGGGATAAAGTTCAACCTCAAAAGCTGAAACACGTATTGTTAGAACAGAGCCAGTCGGTTGACACAATGTCCATCTGCAAACCCCGAAATCCTAATAAACTATCACCCGAGAATATTACCAAACATGTTCTGGCCGTTGTGTTGTGAAACATTTCCAGAGAGTTCTCGGACTATTCCTGCTGGTGCTTGGCTGTGCGCTGCTCCTGTGTGCAGAAAGCTGAGTGTGTCCACCATAAAAGGCCTGTCGGAGTCACAGTCTCCCAGCGGGCTGAGGACACAGGTGGTGCTAGACGCTTACATAACGAGACCATCTGGGACCTGAGGGTGAAGGTGGGGAGGAGGGGGAGGGATAGAAGGGGTCTGTGGCGACCAGCCGCTGGTGAACTAGAGGTGAAACTGGAGGACAGGACACATGCTCAAAGCTGATTGCCCGCCGTGTGTCTGTGTTAGTGCCATGGGCCTGTTCATATATATATGTGTATATATGTTGTGCTTGTATGTGTGTGTGCTGAGGTCCACGTTGCTGTTGTCAGCCTCAGGACGTTTGTGTCGACTTGTTCTTGTAATCACATAGATAATAAGAAGCTGTCAAGACAGACACCTGGCATGTTTACCTTGTGGCAGATGCCATTTACCAGCTAGGGAGAAGCATGAATCATACCCAGGACACGCACACAGACACAGACACACACACAGACACAGACACACACACAGACACACACACACACACACACACACACACAGAGATTGCTCAACTGCATTGTGTAAGACAAAGACAACAACTTGTCTTATACAGACTACCCAGCCTCAGCATTTTCTTCACTAAAAGGGAAACATTGTATGCTTGGATATCTATCAAATGATCAAATGTCTATTATATGTACTATATTATAGTCTAAACCACTGCATCAGCTTATTCCTTGTGATGTTACACAATACATTTCAGTTATCGATGTTCATAAAATAAATCCTACCATGGATATCAGAAACTGTCAGGCCAGTTTTATCTCAAGCTCAGACCAACTGTGAAGCCAAGAGTCGTTGAACAGAAGCCTGTATCCCAAACAGGCCATGTTGTCTTCCAGACCAGTCTGTGTACACTGAACACAAGGGTGAGTCACTGGAGGTTAGCAAAGCTGTTGAAGGAGTTGGGATTCAGGTTTTTCCTGTTAAGAATCCTGAGAACTACCTGTTTGTGTCGTGTAACAGAAGGGAGGGAGGAGACAGCAGCCGGCCCTGTTGTTGTCAGCTGGGACACGGTGCTCCCAGAAGCAGGAGCAGGGTTTAGGATCCCGGGGTTGCACTTAGGTAGGTCAGTTTGGGGTAGGTTAGGGTTAGGGTGGAATATGTCACACAGTATAAGAGTAGGTTAGTTTAGGTTAGGAGTGTTTAAAGTAAATTGGTTTGGGGTTCGTTTCGATGGTTAGTTTAGGGTTAGGGTAGTTCATGGTTAGGGTTAGGGTTCGTTTGGCAGATGTTGAGATTGAAGCTAGTGATCAAAAGAGTGTGTTCGTTTACAACTGATGATGAATCACCTCCAACATCCAATAGTGGTGTAGTAGCGCTGACCTAATATTATCAGAACTCTTCTAAGCTGCATGATTTGTTAATCCTGGTGCAGTAGACCCCAGGGACAACATGCTAGAGAGGGGAAAAAAACAACAATACGTTTTATGACGATCCAAGTTTGAGTTTATTACTCACTACCACCATGATTCATATCAAATATAAAAGAAGTAAAAAATAAATACCAAAACCCTGGTGAGTCATGCTGTTGACAGGTGGTGTTAAAACCAATCGTTTACACTAGAAAGTTTGGATTTTACAAAGAATAGCCATGCACACTTACCACATCAAACCCTCCCGACAGAAGCCCATATAACAGCAGACCACACGTATATACCCTTCCAGCATTCATCAACACATGATCAGAGAAATGATAATAAACCAGTTTCTGATCCTAGCGTTCTTCACACGAGGAGTCAGAACAGGAAGGTCTACGTAATGACCCTGACCAAACCACAGAGAGACTGATCATGGACACATCAAAGCAGCGTGAATGTCACTTAAGAACCCTCGGAGAGGAATTAGGGCTTAATGTGTGCGGTGGCGGAGACAGACACAGTGAACATGAGGGTGTAAAGGACAGGCTTGTTACGAGGCGCTGAGGCAGGCGGGGCTTCTGGGCCGCTCCCCGCTCCGCGCCTGGTGCGCAGGACACATTTGGCGTTATATTACATGCTTGTTGATCTCAATAACCGGGAGGACGAGTGTAAATATGTACCTAGCGCCCATCCTGGCCCGTGCCAGGAGAGTTGATGGTGTGTGAAATTCTCTATGTGTTGCTTGGCCGGGGCATGCGCCGAATCAAATGAACCTGATTTAGATGATGGAACATGCCAGGTGCCCGGTAGAGCTGCTAAAGCAGGTCTCGATGCTTTCGTAGCCGTGAGAGTTTCAAAGGGCCTTTAATAGAACCCCCGAGTCAGACTTCAAGGAGCAAATAAGCCAGACCTAGACTGCAAAGGATGTCACCTTGGCCTGGTGACTCATGTTCTGGCTTAGCAGCAGAGCCCAGGGTGTCTTTATCATGTTCTTTTAAACTACGTTGACCTTCTACATGACAACAAGGCTGAGAACATGCCTCTATGTCGAAATTGTTAACAGGAAAAACAAGAGAGTTATATCACATGATTTATAGGGACCAATCAATGGAAGCCTCAGACGCACTGACACGATATAACCTACAGTTATGCAATGAGAATTGCATAAGACACAGAGCTGAATAGAATTTGCCTCGGTCTGCTGTTGGCAGTTATAATCGCTTATATGTTTACCCATGTCTTTGGATCTGCATGGACTGTATGTACTATGTCAAAACACCATTAGTATTACCATAGCAAACCTGTATGCAACTCAGTAAACCAGAGTATTACCATAGTAACCCTTTAAACAACTGATGTTTTGAACATAGAGAGAGAAGACAATACTTTGTACACACATGAATGCTTGTTAACATTCCCTCACAAACACACCAAGAGAACAAGCTTGGCATTACTGCCACAGATCATCTCGTGTTCTCATCCAAGTGCAGTCCTTTGTCTCTTTTGAGTTTATAGTGGGAATACGTTCACTCCTAAATAGATACTCACGATAACACTTGACAGAGTTTCAATAACCTTCCTGTGCAAATTCCCTCTCTACAGTGGAACAAATACTGACACCATTCTGAGGCAAACAGCCTCCATACATATGTGAGGTGAAAGCAGTGTAATTTCAGCACATGAATTATTCAGAGCTCTGCTTGATTTTTCTTCTTCCTGACAGTTGCTGCCGTACGCCTCAGTTCCCTTACGCGTGTCACTTCCTTCCCCTCCTTCTCTCCTCTCCCTCTCTCCCTCATCAGGCTCTTTCAAGTATTGGATAGGCCACACCCAGCAGCACTATGCTCTGCCAGAAACGGTTTGCCAGAGGGTTTGAATACTGGCATCAAAAACAACCATCCATGGCAGATCCCATTGGAGTCACAGGCCATCTTCTGATTGAGAGAGAGACAGAGAGACAGAGGACGGATTTGAAAAGAGACGAGAAGTGGAGACAGTGAAAGATGTGGAAGAGAGAGCTGCAAGAGGAAGAGGGACAGAAAGGGAAAAGAGGGATCAGCAACTGATACAGTTAGAAAGAGACAGTGAGACACACAGAGAGAGAGAGAGAGAGAGAGAGAGAGAGAGAGAGAGAGAGAGAGAGAGAGAGAGAGAGAGAGAGCGAGAGAGAGAGAGATATTACTGATTGAAATAGAGAGAGGGAGGGGTCAGGACTCAGGGGCTGGGGGGGGTAATTAGACACACGAGAGTGGAGTCAGGGTGTACACATCTCTCGGCTGCTCCACAACCCCCCAGGAACTGGAGGAGGAGAGGAGGAGAGGAGGAGAGGAGGAGAGGAGGGATGCTCCCTGCTATAATCCAGAGGATGATGCCGGCTGCTTTGAAAAGCTCCCCTTTGTTGTCTGCTGCTCTGTCCTCAGCAGTAAGCAGGACTAAAGAAGACAGACAGGTAGATAGACAAGCAGGCAGGGAGACAGACAGGCACACAGACAGGCAGCCAGATAGACAAGCAGGCAGGCAGACAGATAGACAAGCAGGCAGGCAGACAAGCAGGCAGGCAGGCAGACATATAGAAGAAACAGGCAGACAGTCAGGCAGTCAAGCAGCCAGCTTGAAGAATGCAAGCAGACAACAAGGCAAGGCAGGCAGGCAGACAGGCAAACAGTTAGAAAGCGATGCAGGCAGACGGGCAGGCAGACATCGAGGCACGTTGAGAAGCAGATGCTCAGCCAGGCTGATGGAGAGACCCAGCCTGCGCTTCTCAGCCTGCTGCTCATCCTTTAGCGGGGGAGATAAGAGCAGGCTCGGCAGACGAGCTAATCCACCATGAAAATACAGTTAGAGACGGAAGGATTGATAACTGGTGGAGAATGAAGGGAGGGAGGGAGGGAGAGGAGGATGAGGGTGTAAGAAAAGGCGTCGAAACAGCGAGAGAGAGAGAGACAGCGAGCGCGAGCGAGAAAGAGAGAGAGAGAGAGCAAAAGAGAGAGAGAGAGAGACGGGGCGAAAAGGGAGCAAAAGCGGTTGGATCCCTAAAGCAAGATAGAGAGCTCTGTCTGCCGCGTCTCCCGGGTCTGTCTGCGCGCTGCCGGCGATGGAGGCTGCAATCCCTCGGAGTCTCCACACGATGGCTGCCTGCTGTAACAGGTCGGGGGGAGGAGGAGACAGGAGGAGAGGTAGGGAGGGGAGGGGAGGGGAGAAGAGCACGCTGCCAGCCGACGAGCCCGCCTCGTCTGCTACTCTCACACACCCAGACATGACTGGGATTAATTTAGGTCAGCCAGTCTGGGCGCGCCCCACGCAGGCGCTCGGCGGCCGTCCGCTCGTCCGGAAAGGCGATGCCCGTCCCGGGGACATTACCGGACGGTGTGTCGAGGACGCTGGATCGGTTACCGGGGCTAGGGGAGGAACGGAGGTCAGGCCTGGAGCACTCACCTAGGAGGAGGAAGAGGAGGACGAGGAGGAGAGGAGGAAGAGGAGGAAGAGGAGGAAGAGGAGGAAGGGAGCTCTTTTGTTGTCAGGCGGACTGCTAGCTTGGTGTCTACCGGGTGTAAAGGGGGCAAGAGGAACGACGAAACGAGGCTCGCGTGATCACTGCTGGGGATTTTTGGTCGTCGTCCCCCCCCTGTTCTCGATCTCTCCGACAAAAGCTCTGGGACTACGTTCGCTCTCTCCGAAAAAATAAAACAACAGCAGCAGAGATCCGAGTTGTTTTCCTCCCTCTGCCACCGTCTGCGTATTCCCACCGTGCTGGTCCTAGTCGTTACTCCTGGGTAACACAGACGGGGAGCCGAAAAAGCCCCAAACGAACGTGGATTTACGAGGGTGCTGAGACGAGACGAGAAACCGGGAACCTCCGTCGTCCTCCTCCAAACGCTTCTTCTTGTCGATCCTCCCTTCTTCCAAAAAGCCACAACCTGGAGAGGAGCCGGTGTGCGTGTGTGCGTGTGTGTGTGTGTGTGTGCGTGTGTGTGTGTGTGTGTGTGTGTGTGTGTGTGTGTCTGCTCCTCAGAAAAAGTGTCGACTTGCCGCAGTGCGTCTGAGAGCCAGTGACTCCGTCAGGCAGTCGGGGAGGCAGGGGGCAAGGAGGCAAGCGGGGAGGACGGCAGGCAGGCGGGCAGAGTGAGAGGCATGCAGGCAGGAAGTGAGGCGGGCAGGCAGGGAGGGAAGCAGGCAGGGAGCTGCGAGGACTGTCCTAATGACACAGCAGTCAGCTGACGCAGCAGTGCTCTCTCTGTCCTCTTGGTAGAGGGAGCTGTGAGGGTGGAGGGGGGCGGGTTTAAACGCCAGGCGAAGAGGTGGAGAGGCTGAGACGAGGCTTCCTCACCTCCCAGACCACACGGTGACTCAGGACCCTTTCTCAGAACTCATCCAGGGTGGTAGACCGGCTGACTGGGGGGACTGTTCTGGAGACGGAAGAGTTGGTGAACGCTGTGTAAAGGACCCTGGACGAAAAGAAGTAGCTGCCCTATGTGTGACTTGGCCCCTGACACACTCTCTCGTAACACTCTCTATTCATCACACACACACACTCTCTCTCCCTTCCCTTTCCCTTTTGAAACATATTTTTCTTTCCCACATATACAGACACAGTCTCTCTCTATCACACTCTCCCTCTCTTCACTCACAAAATCGTGTTCTCTCCAAGCCTCTTGGTTGCTCCTCCCCTTTCCTCCTTCTACACCAATACTACTTTCCTCCCTCCATTCCTCTCCTCTTCTGGCAAAGGTCATCCGACGAAGCGCGACACAGACCTGCTGAGTCAAGCTCTAGCCTGGTGACGACCCAGCTCATTGGGTAACGCGTGGGCTTTCCCTACAGTCCGCATAGTCCACAGAAGCACATCGATAACAGGAACTGAGATACCGTTATGCAGAAGCACTTCAAAACTATCTTGTGCACGCTGCCTCCTATAAAGGCCGTTCCACTTATCTCTGTAGAAGCAGTTCTACGCTTCTACACGCTGCCATATGTATTTACTGTCAGACCTTTTTGTCATGCAAACAGACAGAAAGAAAGCAGCGAGAATATCAATAGGACCGACATGCTAATGCACGCTAACATGGTTTGTTTCGCAGAGTGGAGAGGTGTTTTCAGAGATGTGCAGTACGCGGAGATAGCATTGGACATACCTGACCTTTCATCCTCAAGGGATAAGTGGAACATTCTCTTCTCAAGTTTGTTACCTCAGTGACCCTCCGAGACCTTCGCACAGCTTACTTCTAAAGACTATATTCATGCAATTATTTATTGAATAGCCAAGGATTGGTGTGTGTGTGTGTGTGTGTGTGTGTGTGAGAGAGAGAGAGACAGAGAGAGAGAGAGAGAGAGAGAGAGAGAGAGAGAGAGAGAGAGATGAGAGAGAGAGAGAGAGAGAGAGAGAGAGAGAGAGAGCGAGAGAGAGAGACGAGCGAGAGAGAGAGAGAGAGAGAGAGAGAAGTGGCTAATATGAGTGGGTTGGAGATGAGACTGTGGGAAGGTCAGGCGTGGAGTGACAGGTAATTGCCTAGCTCCCAGAGTTCATACACGTCGCTGTCTCCCAGCATGCAATGGGAGACCATTCATTCTCCATATGTCTCTGTAACCCACTAGTCCCACCATGCGAGCACCACCTGCTATCTGATGCTGGTACACACCTACGCACACACACCTAAAACACACATTCTCTATTTCTCATACACACACATATTTATACAATCAAGCACATACAAACTCTCTCTCTTTTATTCACAGACTCACATGCACACACAAAGATATATACATACTTACAGCATCATGAAAGGAGCTTTCAATCATTTCATCTACATCCAATTTCCTGACATTGTAAGGAGAATTGAGCTACCGGCAGTATTGGAATAGACTTCACATTAGCTTCTCCCTGGGCCCACAAATTACCTTGACTACTATCAGAATGAGCTCTTTTATCGCCTTAGCCTGTCATTAAGTTTAATGTCAAAGTGATCAGGATTATTTGTCACACATGGAGGGGGAGAGGACAGGTGTAGCCGCAGTTCACACAGTCACAATCTGAATGATGGAGGGAGATGAGGAGAGAGAGCGGGAGAGAGAGTGAGAGAGTGAGAGTGTGAGAGAGAGTGAGAGAGAGAGAGAGAGAGAGAGAGAGAGAGAGAGAGAGAGACATATAGACCTATATTATTCTCTCCCATCCATGTTTCGAATCTCTAACATGTGAACAGTGTTTCCGAAGCACTACAACAAAACAAATGTATGTTTGTTCGCATGGCACTTAGTGATGTTTATTCACACATGGTAAAGAACTGCTTCGACATCCCCCCCCTCCGCACTGAAGATACAGGAAGTGTTAGACAGAAAAGTGGAAGGATCAGGTGACTGATTCACAGACACTCGTTCCTGTCTCTCAGTCTCTTTGTCAACACCCTTTCCTCGTGCTGTGTTGGAGGAGGGGGGGGGGATTGACTGTAATTGGTGTGGTATCAGTTTGTCACTTCGCATTTAATCCACTAAAGGTGTTTCGCCTTGAAACTGGAAGGCGGGGGGTGGTGGCCTGTAAATCAAAAGAACTCGGGGCAAAAGCCATTAAAAGATACCTGGGTCTTCAGCTGTCATCCGGCACAAATCAGGAGGAGGTCAATTAGAAGATCAGAAAGTGTAAGATGAGAGCCTTGTTTGGTTGGAGCTGTTTCAGTGAAGGAGCCCAAAGAGACATGAGTCCCAGGTAGAGAGACCAGCTATGTCATCAAAAAGGTTTTAATGATGTACCCTGAACATTCTGCTTTTCCTCATGATGGAAACAATTTAACATATTGTTACACGGTTTTCAAATTCCACGTGCGTCCCACCATTTCAGACAACCTCCGTGATTATGACACGGGGAGATGTTAACTTGTTCAGATACGAAGCTAACAGGGTTTACTCCTCCCACGTGAGAAAACAAGAGCTGCTGTAACCGAGCCGGGCCCATTGATCCATTGATCCAGGTCTACTCACTGCAGCGAATCAAGGAGAGTGGCATTTAGCCCTGCCTATCATGGAGACCTCCATGATCTGACCCCGACCCCAGTCACTAACCTGCTGCAGTGCCTGTCCTGGGGGGAGGAGAGGTGAGGGGTGCAGGTGTGTGTGTGTGTGGGGGGGGGTCTAGGGGCAGGTGGTGGGGGCTGGCCTCGAGGGGGCAGGCCACTGTGGATGTCACACACATGTCTGAGCTGCGAGTGTCTGGGGGTCTTCTTTACGCCCAGGGGGATCTGGGGGTCTTCAGGGGGGAAACTCGACACGCTTTCTCCTTCTGGAACCAAAGAATGACAGGGTCCCTCTGATACAGCACATGCACACACACATATGCAAATCCTCAGACACACACAGGCGCACGTTCCTGTCAGGCTTGGCGACACCCGGTCACCTCTCAGGGCTAATGTATGCTCCTCAGATTCTGCAGGTCACAACCCTGTATGACACTCGGACGGCTGGTCTGCTGCCTGTCACTGCGGTGGGAGACCACTGTTAATATGGATGGAGCGCGCCAAGTGTGTCACTGCATATCTGAATGTTCTGGAAACACGAAACATCACTCACACAGGTGGTCAACTGTGACAGGCGAAGTAGGGAGGCGGAGAGGGACACGGAACTGTCTCTTCCGGACAACAGGGAATAGGTCTTGTTACTGTGTGTCCGGAGTCATTAATCAAGACCTGGGTTGGTTAGACCCTGACTCTTTGGTGGAAAGGTGTTTTGAAAGTGTTTTCAGCCATTATGATAAAGCCTCGATGCTCTCTTGAACAGCCTGAACAATCCTTGAGGCTTCAAACAGGAACAGATATCTATTTCTCATGTATGTATTTTATTCCTGGTTAGATGACTTCTGTTCCAGAGGACCATATGCAGACTGGAATATGACGACATCTGCCACTTCTGCAGGTTATTTACAGAAACTGGGCACAGTTTCTTTCTAATCTTCAATCATATATCACATGTGATTTGGATTATCTGAAATAACCCGTTATCTAATCTGAGACTGTGTATGGCTACAAACCCTAATCACTTCTTCCTTAGTTATTTAGGAGCTTGTGTATGTACCTAGCACGCAGAGAAACCTTGAGATGGGCAGATGTTCAAACTAACCCCACAAACTTCAAAAAATCAAAGTTTGACACTAACAATGAGCTCTTGTCAGTAAAAGAGGCTAAGTTAAGTGCAAACACTGAGAATCATTAACTGGACCTATACAGCAGCTGCTCTGTGAATGAGATAAGAGAAAGCGAGAACACCTGTTTAAACATACTTTTGAACAATATTTGAATGAATACATTTGGTATACTGTAGCACATATAGACATAGATTTGGGTAACCATCTGTCCTTTGAGGGGTAATAGAGACATTCCGATTTGTTAGCAACCATGATTTAAAAAAAGATGTGATAACATCTAGTAATAACATGTAGTATTCTTGTGGAAACATTCTGTGACAAACTGTATCATGTCACTCTCACAGACACCAGTGCATGCTTTCAGTTACAAGATCCACAGTTACTGACAGAACCTTCAGGGAGTATGACTGAATCTGTACATAAATGTAATGAAAAGTGACATCCCAGAGCTGGTTATGGAGGGAACTGATGTCTTCCAGATTATAAACACTAAACGATAGATTTAGATTTTCTGGAATTATGTTCTAAGGGTTATATGTTTGGGGTCTTAAAGAACAGCTGCCATATAAATCGTATGATGCTGTACAGTTTGTATCCATTTAGGTTTATTTTTTCATTCAAATGTGTATATTTTCATTGAAACATGTTACACGTGGAGTAGTCAGGGAGGGCAGGTGGTGACTTGGATATGAAACAGACTCTTGATTTAAATGCCCAAAAAATAAAAGATAATTCAAACTCCAAATGCTACGTGTTGAGTGAGTTGTTTTGTTCCATGGTGTGCGTGTGTTCACCAAACTGTGTAACTGACGCCCCGAAGACTTGGATTTATCATTCATCGTTATATAGCCTACTCTCGTTGATCGTGCTGAGGCACAGATGATTCAAACGGGCAGCGCGAGCAACACCTGTTGTGATTACGGCCTGGCTGGCACGCGACCCACTCGTGTGGCAGCTGCGCACTATAACAATAGTCATAAAAGAAAGTTCGAGTGTATTTCACCATACGCATTCACACACACACACACACTCACCACACACACTCACACACACCACACCACCACCACACACACACACCACACACACACCAGTGTGTAAATCATTAAGAAAGAAAGAAAACCTGCGGACACTTTCTTCATTCAATAGTGTTATATTCGGCGTTTAAACACGCAGTCCTAAAGTGAGAAGCAAGACCCCCGACCCCACCTCAACATTCTGTCTATTGAAACAAGAAATGAGTCTTTTGGTTCTTTTGGTTTAGAATCAACAACCCACTGATGAGAGCCGAACAATGCATGCGCATATACCATCTGCTGAAGTTGTGCAGGCTAAACCTCACACCGTCACAGGTGCTCGGGTGGTCCTGGTTTTCCGAGGCTGCATACCATAATAACCATGATAATGCATGGTTACAGTTTGTGTCCTGTGTGTAAGGTGGGTCCAAAAATGGAGCACAATTCCTAATGCTGGCATTTTTGAATACGTCCTTCCTTGAATGCGGCCAGACACATGGCGATATCTAATTGAGGTTAGTGGAACAGATGAACGCTCGAGCTCCTACCGATCACAATAAAAAATCCCATGACAATGTTTTTGTCCCATTGCCATGGGGATCTATGTCTGTAACGACAGGTAGCCTACATATAGGCACAGCAACAACAAAGTAACATGGACACCACTACTACTCTGTGCTGAGCGCAGGCATGTTTGGAAAAGCGCAGTAGAACTTAACAAGAACTAACGGCGTGCGGCCGCATATTACAGAAGCATTATGTAATAAATGCATACACTGTAGCTACACTGTATGCACTGTCTGTAGGCATCTGAACGCTTCACTGGCGCTCACTTCTGTCCTTTGGCTCCACTATGCCATCTAGTGTCACACATAAATCGCATATCGGTTCCTGAAAGGTTACTATGTGGCAAGTAATTGTGTAATAGAAAACTTGGACTACTAGTATTTTGCTCAATTCTAATATCATATCTGTAGTCCTGTGAGGAATGTGAGAGCACAAGCACAGTCTCTCCAGGCAAGTTACAGTAATGTTGCTCATATTGTACCATGTATGTGTATATGTGTGTGCGTAGAATAAGTATGTGTGTGCGTAAGAGGCGGTTATTTGCCTTAAATCCACATGTTCCGTCTGTTCAACCGAACAGTTTATTGTCTTTTTCTATACTAAGAAACGGCGAATGTGATTGCTTGTGTTCTGTGCCTCTCCTCTCTCCCAGCTCTCTGTCTGATACAGTAGGACGTGCGTTATGTGACAAAGGACCTCCTGCCTGCTCCCCTGGCTCCTCCCTCCGAATCTGCTTGCCGAAAGTATAGCCTACCCGAGAATTTATTCTCACCAGTCCTACGGCAGAGGTGTTCGCAAGCACAAGCCTGAGACATTTCCGTGTTTTCGAACGAGCAAATAGAGGCGGAACGGTGAATGTGACTCAACTGTGGAGGCACATTCGTCTGTTTTTGGTCTGGACAAATTTAGGCTATAATCAAAAGTACACATATATGATCAAAACATTATTATTATGTTTATAGTATGGATACATTAATGCTTCCTGGTATTGATGAAAAACTGTTTTACTAAAATGGTTAGTAGCCTATCGTAATATTGCAAACCATAAAGAGGACTTGCACATTTGTCCAAATTCCTCGATCTCATTCAGCTATGTTTTTGTTGTTGTCACAAAACAAAAACGTAGCCTACTATAACCCTAATATGATCCACTATCCTACTTTGATTTCCATACAGAAATAAGTTAATAACATACATATGTCTGGTAAAAAAAGTACATAACATAAGCATGTCTCTTTAAGACTAAGTTTGGTGTATACTGGAATGAGGTCAGACATAAAGCTCCTCATTGCACGCGCTGATTATTATTAGATTCCTTTTTTAGCCAATGTGCGCTGGCGGGGCGTGACTTTGGCACAAGGCAGCGTAGAGACAGCCTCGGATTGGTTGTATTTTATCGCCGTTATATCTTTGGAAGAGAATAAAGCTTCACGAGGAGAAATTGTAGGCTGCTGAAACATACAGACTGCAGATGGAAGGCAGACCCTTGTGTCAGTTTAACCGCTTGGTCTTCCCACATGGTGTTTGGAGGGAAGGCTATGCAGAAAATAGTTAACTTACTTTCAGAACGTAAAGGTTTTTCAGTGTCAGCGCGCAGACGGAGACACTCAGTGTATGCTCAACTGCGTTAACCGCGCACAAGTTCAGTTCTACAACACTGTTAAGGCTGATTACCTTGTACAAGACATTACCGGAGGAGAGACACAGACAGACAGTGGAGACACAGACAGGCAGTCGAGACGGAGCAGTTTCGCTGTCTGTACTGTATCATAATTTAGAGACGTGGAAAATAACTTTTTACCACATCCAGCCTTTTTAAAGAGCTAGCGACGGACTCCAGCCTGTACCATCGCCGGTCACGGCGCATCTCAGGACTGAATTCTCCCCACTCAGCCAGAACTGTGAAACAAAAAGCTGAGTTTGCTTTTAAGTAAACGTAACGTCTGGACCAAGGGAGCAAGCACGCGCTCTCTCCGTCTCTCTCGCTATGGTACAGCGGACGAGCAACACGGAGAGCTCGGAAGCGGTCTTTTTCGCAGGCGATTCCTCCGACTCCGGGGCCATGGATCTGGACATGGCATCCTCCCCCTCCCCGTCCCCGGGCTCCACGGCTTCGGCAGGGGACAAACTGAACCCGGCCTGGTGCAAAACCCCCAGCGGTCACATCAAGAGACCGATGAATGCTTTTATGGTGTGGTCACAGATTGAAAGGCGTAAGATCATGGAACAGTCGCCGGACATGCACAACGCGGAGATATCCAAGCGACTGGGAAAGCGGTGGAAGCTACTGAAGGACTGTGACAAGATCCCCTTCATTCGAGAGGCGGAGCGGCTCAGGTTGAAGCACATGGCAGACTACCCCGACTACAAGTACCGGCCGAGAAAGAAGGTAAAGTCAAGCAGCTCCAAGCCGGGGGAGAAGGGGGAGAAGATCAGCAGCAGCAACTGCAACACCAGCATTAAACCCTCCTCCAAAAAGATTGGTTCGAAATCATCCAGCAAACCTCACAAATTACTTTTTGGGAGCTCCAAAGCATCGTTCCCAGACCAAGGTACAGCAGATCACCATTCACTCTATAAATCTAAGTCTGTCTCGGCTGCCAAACAAATACCTGAGAAGAAAACGAAGCGGGTGTATGTTTTTGGAGGCGGAAGCCTGAGCGTCAGTCCCTCCTCGGCGTCGGTCCCAGCCAGCCCGACCCTCAGCAGCTCTGCTGAATCCAGCGACCCCCTCAGCCTCTACGAGGACGCCGCGGCGAGCGGAAAAGACGGCGGCGAATCTCCCAGCGCGTCACCGGAGTCGGACCACAGCCACAAGTACACCAGCATGCGGGCATCCTCACCTGCACCCTCCGCTTCTCACTCCTCGTCCTCATCCCAGTCCTCGTCTTCGGATGAAGAGTTCGAAGACGACTTTACTGGACATTAACCCCAGTCCTGGCTTTGACAGCATGTCACTGGGAAGCTTCGGCTCCTCCGTTTTGGACAGAGACTTGGATTTTAATTTCGAGTCGGGGTCCGGTTCTCACTTTGAGTTCCCCGACTACTGCACCCCTGAGGTGAGCGAAATGATTTCAGGGGACTGGCTAGAGTCGACCATTTCTAACTTAGTTTTCACGTATTGAACGAAGAAAAATAACAGGAAGTGTTGTGCAAGCAAAAAAGGGATTCCGGTTAAGTGAGTTTGCGTCTTCACCAGCCAAGCTTTTACCACAAGGGACCCACAGAACAAGAGCGAAATAGAGACTGCAAGCGCCGTTGAACCAAGCAAACAGTTGCTTTTTATTTCAAAGATCAAGGACTGTGAGACAAGGCAAGGCTACAAGTAGGGGGAAGACATTGGTGCGCCCTGTGTAGGATTGACTGAGATCCTATTGAAAGAAACACTCGGTCAGAACTGGAAAACTGTGATTTATTTGCACGTGTATGAGGGTGGGCTATGGTCTGCTATACTTTAATCAATGTTTTAAAAGGGACATTTGAAAACTTTTTTGAATCGCCAAGTGAACTTCATGACTTTCAGAGGTACAGAAATAGGCTGTTGGACAGTTTTTTTTTCCAAGGAGATGGATTTATGAACCAGGTGGGTTGACCCAAGTCGAATATTTTGTAAGAAGAAACGCATGTTACCTGTCCTCTCTTGTGTTGAGGTTTCTGTAAGACTGTCGAACAGTTAAACTTGCTAGGGTTATTTAAATGGATAGATGGCGCTATGTTGGATTCCTTCCTAAAAGGAAAAAAAATCACCAGCTGTTTAAATTTCAGGATTCAAACGCAACTCAAATCTGTGCTGAACTTTATACACTTCTACAATTCAGGACCAAAATCCTTTTTATGTTTTTGTTTTCAGATGTTATGTATAGAGAAATCCTCACCGATTTTTCATCCTCGAGTTTTCTTTTGTACATTTATCAGATGCCATTTTTATACGTATTTATATACTGGCCAAACATTTTAGACTTTTATGTTTTTGTTCTCGTACTGGTCTCGTCACGTTTTTTCGCACCGTCTGTTTCCTTCTCCGACGAAGGGCTAGAGTTTTAACTATTGATTTCTTTTATATTTAAATGTAGACTTTTGACACTTAAAGAGAGGAAACGTTTGATTATTTTCTCAGTGTATTTTTGTACAAATATATATCAAAGGGGGTGTCAATCGGTGTATTATCGCTGTTTGGATTTCCTAATTTTAAGAACCAGGTGGCTGGTTATCTCTGAATCAGCCTCCTGTCCGTGTTTACAGTATCTATCTGCAGGCGTCTTAAAGACACAGTATCACATTTCTCAATACCCCTGTGAACATGTGCTTCAACACACAAGTACTTAGAGCAGCCACTTCTGCATTTCGTTTTAGAATCTTGCCTAATAACGAGAGATTGTAGCTTTAAATTAACCATTTCTTGGCGTTTTATATCGAAATTCGGTTTCAACCACTGGATGGAATATAAAGCATATTCAAATTGCCGATTTGAGTTCGCAACAATTATGTACTGCGTTTCTCATTGTATTTGAATATTTAATCTTTTCTACTTGTCGGCTAACTATAGCTAATTGTTTTAGTATCTTATGGCATGGTGAATAGCATTTGTATTTCAGATTCAGGTTATAGCTGTTGTGTTTTTAATAAGATAAAAATGAGGAAAACGAGAAAACATCTTTGTATATTTGACTGTATCATAAGCAAAAAGATTGTGTGTTTATGTATGTTGTTGAGCTATATCATGACAGGCGCTAGAACAGCTATCTTTATACATCCTTACTTAAGTTTAAGGTGGTGGTTCAGGATTTTATATATACAGTTTAAATATATTAACTTTATTTTCATCCATTCTGTGCAATATGCTGTGTAGAATATTGTTTCGTCTAATCATGCCATAACACCCATTTTGGAGGAGAAAACTCATGCCAGCTAGTAGTGTCAAGTCCCTGCCTGTCAGATTGTTGATATTCTCCTGTACATAACTTTTTCAAGAAGGTAATAAAATCAGCTGGAACTGAACCCTACCTCTACCTCTGTCTGCTTCTGTCCTCCTGACCTACATACTGCATGGCTGCTCCTCTGAGCAGTGCCAAAAGAGCAAACAACCAGTGTGTGTCCGTGAAAAGAGACCTTATATCATGATGATTGTGATGTGGTTACATGACACCCCTGCACCCTTTCAGTGCACATAAGCAGTAGTTACACGCATGACCAGCAGAAACACAGAAGTACACACAAACACTCTGTCCACAACAAGCATCCTGTGTGTGAATATGTATCTTTATCATCACAGCAAACATATCTGGGTTCAAGCAATGCCCAGAGAAGTGTCAGATTAAACGGCATGTGTTTACTTACAGCACGTCTGGCAGACAGACCGTGTTTCCACCCCCCCCCCTCCCCCACCCCCAGACACAGCCATGCTCATGTGTGGGGGAGGAGCCCAGGAGGCCTTCCAGCACAGCAGACACATGCATGTCTGGGTGCCTGCCTATCTCCACTGTTCTGCTCCACACAGCATGCACTGATAACTCTCAAACGGGCCCCATGCAGCAGGCAGTAAAACCGCGTGGACCCCTCTTCAGACTGTGAGCACCGTCAAAGTGGAAGCTTGGTTATGAACCCGGATGTGAAGTTTGTTTTTGTTCTGTTTCCTCCACATTTAAACTCATACCTCGGCTGATCTGGACGATCCAGACGTAGAGGCCCAGCACACACAGCAGGGAGCCCAGTAAAGGCTCCTCTACTGGGGCAATTGCGTGCCTGCCTATCTGAAGAGCTGAATGCCTGGAAAACGAGGGGGATCTGGAGGTAGGATGTGTTTTTTGGGATCGGGCTTGCTGTCCAGGCGCATGTATGGGTGTGTTTGTGATTCTCATGTCAGTGTGTGGAGCATCATAAACCCCAGTGACCAGTTTCTGACACAATCAGACAGTCTGGGCTAAACAGTTGTTAAACGATGCCATCCTGAGAGACTGGGTGACGAATGAAGAAACAGGGGCATTCCCAGTCTGTCACACCAGTCCACAAATCACATCCAGGTCTATTTGCCTAAAATAATACCAAATGATGTGCTGAATAAAACTGAATAGACATAGGCCTGTCTTGATAATATGATCTGAGATTGATAAAGACTAAGGCCTCCATATTTCAGGGGAGCTTCTCTGACTTATATACTCTGAATACACATCTCAACTGCCACATGTCCGACCTTACTCCTGGAGAGGTGCAGAGAGGTCAACATCACACTACAATGCTGACTTTCTCTATTGAGGCAGGGAGTGCAGCCTCTAGAATGTTCCAATTTCATTAAAAACGTTGTCAAAATACATCTTTCAACTTACATGCTTACACCATCATGTACGTTATTGTTTTGTGCACCCTTAAATAAAATAACAATTACCAGTGATGTATTCTGAATATCATGCTCCCCTCCACTTATGGAATTAGTCTGAGTCGTGAATGTTTGCATGGCGGTATAAGGGGAGGCCACGTGCATCGACACGTCCCACAGGCCACCTGAAAGCCGACTGCAGTAAACAGAGTGATGTAAAACACCATTAATCCTTTTGAACCCAATACTACAAGGATTACAAAAACCCTGATAATTTACAACTGCAGCGTCCACAGATCTGTGATTAGCTAAAGAAAACGGACTAACGAATGTAATTCTGCTAGTGGATGGATGATAAACTATTTTAATAGGTCTGGGTGTGCGCCTCTCACAGCTACTGAATAGCCTAATAAAGGGTTGAAATGCACGTGTATGCAGTCAATGTGGAATTTGAACGTTTAATGTGGATGTGCTGTGTGTTACTGTGTAGTGAAAGCTATTTTTCTAAATGTATTAACAATGCGGGCGACTGTTCGCATTGCTACCTAGACTGTGCAGGTATAGCCTATAGTGACGTCATTCACACGGTGCAACCATCCATCCATTTCATTCAAGAAGTTATCATTTTCCTATAGGGTGATTCTTACTTTATTTAAGCATGTTACCTTAAGCCAATTGTGACTATTGACAATTAAAAATTACAGTTTGAATACGCTTTTTAAGGAGTAGGCATAGGCTAGAAAACATATTGCTATAGGGAAGATATTGATCATGTGCAATTAGTATCTTATACGCAACTGTCGAAATGTGATCATTTCATAGAAAAAGGCCCACATGCTTGATGTTTGAAACCTGTGGAAGGAGTTTCTGCCCAGCATCTAAACAACATTCACAGTTTTAGATGTATTTTAATGCAGCTTTTCCTAACACAAGGTAGGAAAAAGGTAGCGTCTTTTTTGTAATTCGTCTTAATCTCTCTCCCTCTCTTTTATTATTTTCTCTCTCTCGCTCTCTTTATATATATCTCTCTCTCTCTCTCTCTCTTTCTCTCTCTCTCTGAAGTCCCTGCTCCAACTGTAACTGTCCTTCTTCGTCTAATTAGGCTCTAGGTATAAGCTGTTGTTTTCAGTTTCAGTTAACATGTCCCGCCGAAGTCCAGAAGATTGCTGTCACTCAAGTCTGTGTCTATTCAAAACTGATGATGAAACAGCATCACTGGTCTCCTGGCAAACGAGTTAACAAAGTAGCCTAACGGACAAACTATCAAAGTGAAGATTCCATGAGGAAAATTAAAATGCACCAAACACATGTAGGCCTATTAGATCATCAATGCAAGTTTGGATAGTGGCACATTAGCGTCTTTGTTGTTGTTTAGTTATGTTGAGGGCGGGACTGAGACCGAAATGAACAAGGCGCGGCCAAGGAACCCTTCACACGTGCAGACAAAGGACCCAACAACACTAACCAAAATATTCACTTTCAAACTTTTTGAGAACCTGCGAAGACTTCGGTAACCTGACAAAAAGCAAAGGTTGGTGAATTTCAGTTGAATACTATGTTAAATGTGGTCTTTGATAACGAATGTGTGGATTTCATTTCAATAAAAAGTTGCCCACAGTTGGTGCGTCAGCTCGCAAAGTTGAACACAAAGAGGAGAGGAGCGATCCTTTGTCTGACGCGGATAGCTTTGAGCGGAGAGCAAGGATGCTTAAATCTATCCTGGTCCTATTTCTACCAAATTATATCTGATAAACGACTGTATATGTAAAATTTGTGGAAGTGTAAACTTAGCCGATGACGATTATCTCTAGGGATGATCTGAGGGTAGACAAAGCTGTCAAAAGTTGAATAGTGTGCGCGAAGTTGGTGGAGAAATTACGCCCGGTGACCATCAACTCGTAAGTTATACTTTCTTGGGTAAAATGTACTTTAACTTGTATTTGAAATGAGATATAGGCCTACATGTTTGAGAGATAATGACAATTTTCTTTCAACAATGAAGTAGGACAAATGCAATCAGGTGCACGTTTAATTGAGTAAATCGGTTTGTCAAAATGAAAGAGAATCGCGTTATTTATATTATTATCTACAATAAATGCTCCATCATAGTTGCAGTCTTGAAAACGTTTTTTTAAACTGTCAACAAACTAACAAAATATTTTCGAATGTGCAGCAACAGGTAACGCACAGTTGGTGCACAGTCTTTGTTACAAACCTTGAAAAGGCAGCATCGAGTCCCTTTGTTCTGTAGTCTATGAAAATCCGCGGAAAAAGTAGATATACGATTTATTAAGACGGAGAAGCTTTCTTGAACAGTTACATTATCAACAAAAGCAATTATCAGATATTTTTATTTTTCAAACTTGACATTTAATCAAAATATAAGCATAACAAGTTTTGTGACAGAATGATGATCTGAGCATTCCACAAAGACAATTATGGCACGTTTTAAACCTATAATATGCGTAAAAAGTTCCTTTTAATGTGAAATCAACCTTTTTGCACCTTACAGTAAACTGCCAACTTGTTGGAATGTGTTATGACTAGCCTACAGTTTTGATCCATTCGTTTTTACTTCACGAAATTCTCTTAATTACTTACAAAAATAGTCTACTATTAGGCTACATCCACCACTGCACTTTTTTTGATTCATTGACGTTGATTGATGTAACATTTTCTTTAAAATGCCCAAGAATCGGGACCCCCTTACAGTTGCAGTTCAGGCATGAGTAAGCAAGGTACCGGGCCTTCCATAATTTGATCTGGACGCTCTATCCTCAGGTGGAGTTTGAAACAAGAATTACTTGCAAAGCTCTGTTCGGGAAAACGGAAAATCGGTTTGGAGGTACGGGACATTAAGCAAGCATCCTACAGGGATTCATGGCGCGACTTTTGGAACATTTATGGAATTCTAAAAGTCCAGGAAACTATTGGATTATACCTTTAATCGCCTGAAGTCATGTGAATAGTTGGTGCATTAGATCACCAGAATGATATGGGTAAGTTTAGTTTCTTTTATGATTTGTGTTTTGATTTCAGAGGGCGAAAGGGGGAGGGGGGAAAGGTTGTTGGATGGCACTTGCTCAGAAACTTTGTTTTAATCGGATATTGTGGCCTATGCCTATTTAGAATTAGAATGAGTTTTAGACTATGCACTTTACTGTCCTCAATATCGGATACAACAATTGAGTACTTCTGATCAACGTTATACGGGCCTGCTTATGCCTTTATTCTAGAGTGGTTATATATCCCTCTGTATCTATTCGAATTTGAGTTAATTGGGAGTTTGCTTTTCAGTCCGGCATTTACTTGTTGCAGCTACTGTTACTTGATAACATATTTAATAGCAAGATTGTTGTCTGGTGTGTGTCAAGTAATATTTGTGAAAGCTCCCTCGGTAGTGTTTTTTCAGCAGAGCTCGAGCTGGACAGCGTCCCTCCCATTTGTTGTGGAGAGTGAATAATGATGCGCATTGAGGCTGTAACAAAGCACTCACAATGTCAATCTAAACCACACATCCCTAGTTGGTTTAGTTTTTCGATCTATGCGAAGTATTTTCCTTGTTACTAATGTTGCACGGTTTGGGGACACAAAGTTACCTCATATCACAGGCATCGTCCTCCCAATGATGTCATTGAAAGCCAATAAGAACGCAGGAGGTGCGGTTGTCAGCATCCAAGCGCCACCCCCACCCCCTACCACGCGCATGGAAGCACACATGCACAGAGCTCCGCGAGACACATCACATTTTTGCCACGCTGCAGTTCCAAGATGCGCGAAGTACTAGGCGCCATCCACGAGCGACTGTAGTTACATGCAATTTAATAAGAAAATAATTGTGCAAATGTGCTTTACCAGTTGTACTTTGCATAATTTGCGACAATTCCCCCTTTTAAGTTGAATATTATATTATAACATATCTATATATAGTTTTTATATAAATACCCACTCACAAAAGAAAATATGTATATACATATTACATAGCTATATTTATAAATATAGCCCAATTTGCACCTTTGGAAAATAACATAATTATGTGATGAAGCCATGTCCAGGTCCAGGGCAGCTGAATACAGCAGGTGGGCACTTGGAGGACATCATGTAATGGTGTTTGTGTCATTCTGAGTCATCCTTCATTTCCACAGACTCTGTAGCTTAGGAACAGTGCATCTTCCATGCCAGACCCGAATCCCTCATCGGACCACATGACCATGTCTCTATAGCCTCAGTCACACAGACTATGCAGACATGTGACAGAGAAGGGGAGCAGTCATAGTGGGATTTGCTGTGTAAAAGCAATATCCTGCCTGGTTTATCAGAGAATAACATGGAGCGAGATGTTTTACCATCTTGTTTATCCATTCTGAAATCCTCTCTCGATGACTCAGGGAGTGCAGGATTTCTTACAGTGCTCTACCATCAATGTTTCTCTCTGACCTAAAGAGTTCTGATAAAAACCTTCAGATAGTCTTCCATTGGGACAAGGGATGCACACTCCTCCACTTGAGTGTACAGATGAGCCCAGACAACAACACCATGACATCGTCGAGCCGAGGCAGCAGTTCTGGACACAGACCAGGCACCTCCCGTACCAGCGTGCGCCCTCTCACCTGCCCCGCGGTCCCTTAGTCCCAGACTCGCAGGCTTAATCTGCGTCCAGGAACAACCCTCCTCCAGCGCCCTATCAAGCGTCTCCACTGGAAGCCTGGCTCAGCATCTTTTCAGGGTCTCTCAGACGGGCTCGTCGTCTTCCTCTCCTTTACTTTGTCGCGTATCTGTGAGGAGGGCGAGGCGGGCGGACTGGAGACATTAGGGCGGCATTACCAATCGTCATGACAGCCTACCTCTCCTGGTGAGACTCCCCGGGATCGGCCTCAGGGACCTACGAGGGCTAGTCGTACTGTAGCAGGCCTGCAGGACGCAGATAAGACATGCTAATACACAGCCACAGTCGGGGACAGAATGAATGAGCTGTTTACCGCCGCGCCACAGGAGAGCGTTCAGCCCTCCAGAGAGATGAGGGTTGTTGCCCTAAAACTAGGAAGCCCGTTTTTCGTTTTTTTTTAATCACATATTTTTTTTGAGGGGTGCTTGGTAACAATATGTTAATCCAAGCAGTCTGTTGTTGTCTCTTCCTCACCGTTTTTTTTTGCCAGCCACAAAATATACTTAATTTTATTGGACTTCACATGTAAACTGAGGAGAGATGTTTGTCCTCTGTTAGCTGGTGGTAATCAATTGGGATTACAGTATAAACACACACAGGTCTATTTCCGTGTCTCTAATAATCTCTGCAGAGATTGAGGGTTATCAAGTCAGATCTGCTATTGTCTTTCGGTTTAGAGATTATTAGTTTACGTGGTTGTTTATCCGGATATCAGAGCTAATCCCAGGTGAAAAAGACTAGTGTAATCCCCATTGACAGCCCTGCACAGCCAAACAAGATGGACCAAGGGTTATCTATGGAAAGACAGAAAGAGGGAGAGAGATACAGTGTAGAACATTCTGGAAAAATTCAACAACCCCTTTAACAGAAGGTTATAACTAGACGGCTATGCCTTGATCCAGTAGGTTTCATTTTTGTAAACCTGAATGGTTCTTTCTGTCTCCTAAGTGTTCTATGTGACAGAACAAACAAGGGTTCTGTCTAGCACAACAGAAGTTAGATATTCATTCCTAAAAAAATATATTGCTCAATCAGCACGTCAATGAGGGGAAGTGAGATGTACGGTGATTCATGTGTCCTGTTAGAGAGCGCCTTGCTTTCCCCTGTGTTGCACAACCTCAGTGTATAAACCATCCATCTGCCTGTCTGCCGAGACGGCCCGTGTCTGACTGTGTGTGCAGCGTCTGACGGTGGCCGAGTCATGCTCTCAGTGATGAGCTGGCGTTCCGTCTGGCAGACCAGACGCACTCTGTCTGCTTTTCTCAGCCGCTCATCCTGTCCTCTCACGGCCCTCAGACAGGGCACGGCTAGAGTGCTACTGTCGTGGAGGAATGTGTATGCACACACACACACACCACACACACACACACACACTCAAACCCGCACACATTCATGTGAGCGTGGACACACAGGCATTTATGTAAGCACACTCACGCACACATACAAATGTAAGCATACACACACACACACACACACACACATACAAAGTCGAATGTAAGCACCCACATTTATGTAAGCACACTTACGCACACATACACATGTAAACATAGACACACACATACGATGTCGAATGTAAGCACACGCGTTTATGAAAGCACACACACAATATAGGGTAGCACACCACACACACGTGCCCACACGCACACACAGACACACACTGTAGACAGACAGACAGGCAGTGCAGACAGACACAGAGTGCTGGGAGCCTGTCTGGCACATACTGATGCGGCCATGTTACTCTTGGGGTAGATGTGAGGCTAGTCCCCTTCTAGTTCACTGGCAGTTCAGCCAGCACTTGCTGACTGTCTGCTTGCTCGACTGGCTGACTGGATAGCTGCCTAACTATCTCAGAACTTCAGTGAATTAGAGCTTGAGTGAAACTGAGCGTGAGGAAGCCGTCTCCTTGTCATGCTAAATATGCTTTATTGGACAGAGTCCTCCAGAATGTAGGGAAGAATTCCTTTCAGCAGACTTCCAACTTGTCCCGACAAAAGCCTGACTCATTGTTGGATCGAGCGTAAGGGCCTCAGATCGGCCCAGGAGCCGGTCTGCCAGAAGTGTCTCTTCAGAACCTTCACAAGACAAGGAGAGCCGTAGACAGGCACGGAATAGACTGACATTGAAGAAAATCACAGGATACCGTCAAAGCTAGACAAAAGAAAGAAGCTCTCAAATGGTAGCTTCTTGTTTCTTTAGCAACCGGCTAGGAACCAGAGAGCGGTGTCTGTTACAGTTAGAGAACAAGATGTGCGTTAGGAACACTAAACTCTGTTTGTTTGTCTGCACAGGGAAGTTGAACTCCTGCTTTGGACGTGACGCCGTTCAGTGTTTTCAGCTCTGTAGTAACAGCTGGACATGGTATGTCCGATGTTAGTGTTCGTTTGGGTTTGGACTACTAGGATATTTCTGGGACAGCCTATTGAAATAGATCTGATGTTATGGAGGTTTGGTGTTCTCATGAAATTGCTCATGGCAGAGACAGACTACAACAATTGGGTGTCTGGACACAATATATTTTCTGAGCACTCATAGACAACAGATAGAAAGGGAGATCTTTGAGGTGTCAAGCTGAGATCCCACTCTGTGATTATTGCGTGTGGCTGTAAATAGACTGAATGCTTATGCAACTGAAGGAGATGGAAGATGCAAACAGAGATGCAATCAAACCCGGATGAGGAGTTGCATTTAACAGAGCAAAGCAGTGACACTTAAATCTCAAAATTGACTCGTGTCACATTAGATGCTTTGTTGGTTCCAGTTATTATGAAGGAGGTTGTACGTCGAACAGTGCATTGTGTCTGTTTGTGATTTACACAGGGGTTATGCCTCAGTGGCAAAACAGCTGTTTATTGGTGGAGAAGGACAGGGCGGTCCAATGAGGGCCTGGGGGTGGGGTTCACTCATGCGTCCATCCATGGGGTTGTTGGGATATTGTGGTAAAAAAAAAGGGGGGGGTCTGCGTGCAGCAATAAAACTCAATTTCCCATGGAGAAAGGGCTTTGAAGCCCAAACGTTCTCATCATATGCACTATTAACCTTGACGGAGGGGGGAACAACCTCTGGGCTCCTGACTCCGCCCCGGCCTCACCCCCCCGTCACCGCTGTCACTGCAGAGGTCACACGGGTTGCTCTGGTGACCACGCGCAACATTAATCACAGCTGGAGAGGGGGGTCGAGTCATCAGACAGTAACTAAGTACTCAGAGCATTGATCTTCATTTACAATAACTGCACCGAGCTAGCGCTTCCAAGAATACCACAGTAACCTTTATTGAACTGACTAGCAATTGATTGTAGCGTTCTCGTTTTATTGTTTTGGGTTGTAAAAAAAAACTGAAAACGTGAACCTCTGGCGAACGTTTGGCTGAAGGAGAAGGACCCGAGGACTAGGTCTACAGATGGACCACACGGAGGTCTACCATCCTGCCTGCAGCGTTCATAGCAGATGTCAATAGATCCACCTACAGACAGTCTTTCCTCCAGGTCAGATGATCAGCGAGGCCGCGCTTGTCTGGATAGCTCTGTCTACGAAGCTCATGGCACGGCAGCATGACAATAGTCTGCTTGGGTACCCCCCCTGACCTCCCCCCCTGCCCTCCCCACCCACCCACCCCCCAAGCCCCAGACAGCAGCGCGTAGCAGACAGCCCCCCTGCCCTCCCCCCGCCCTCCCCTCGCCCTCCCCCTCCCCCTTAGAGGGCTAATCCTGCTCTTGTCTACCACTCAGTAAAAACATACAATCACGCATCAGACAACAAACCCAATGAGCTGTTCTTCCCCTGAGCACAAGTCCCGGCTTCACTGTCCCGCAGACACGCACACACACACACACCCATGCACACGCACACACACACACACACCCACGCACACACGCACACAACCACACACCCATGCACACACACAACCACACACCCATGCACACGCACACACAACCACACACCCATGCACACACACAACCACACACCCATGCACACACACAACCACACACCCATGCACACGCACACACAACCACACACCCATGCACACACACACACAACCACACACCCATGCACACGCACACACAACCACACACCCATGCACACACACACACAACCACACACCCATGCACACACACACACAACCACACACCCATGCACACACAACCACACACCCATGCACACGCACACACAACCACACACCCATGCACACACACACACAACCACACACCCATGCACACACACACCACACACCCATGTGCACACACACACACACACGGTAAACAATACGCACAATCATATGCACGCGGCTTGCACAAACGTGTACGCACACCAACTCGTATATACACACACATGCGCTCATCCACATGGCAAGGCAATGAGATGGTTGTCACCACAGGTGGAATAATTAAAGGAGATAAATAAAACATGTGTGAGGTGTGTGTGTCTGACTGACAGGTGGAATGAACATGGCGGTGTCTTTTTCCTGACAGAGTGAGAACTGAGACTGTGTCTGAGAGACTGACACGGCGCCACCACGCTCCAGGCTAGCTCTGCCTGCAGCTACCACAGCTATTGAACTTGTCCTGTGTGTGTGTGTGTGTGTGTGCCTCCTTAGTTCTATGAGTTGGTATTTCCTGGGGTTTATGCCCATGGGCCATACTGAAACGAGGGGGTGAATGACAGGGTAAGGTGGAGTCTGTGTGTGTGTGTGTGTGTGTGTGTGTGTGTGTGTGTGTGTGTGTGTGTGAAAAGGCTGACCAGATGCAGGCTGTTGTTTTCTGGATTTCTCCACAGCTCAAATCGACAAACGTGTGCGTATTCTGCCCCTAGTGTCGGACAGGCGTACTGCCCGTGACAGTGCACACCCTTCCCTCTCATTGTGCTTACAGACACTCTGAGACATCATCAACAGATAACATGTCCTCTTTGGAGCAGTTAAGGACTCCAGTTTAATGCTCTTTATTCTGACTTTGAAAGTTTGTGTCACTACAGTTTATATGAGACTAATAGAAAATTCCGAATATTTATTACAGTTCCCCATCACGGCCTTCGGAGCTCAGACAATCAGTCAATCTGTGTGTATCTGACGTCTCCCTAACAGCGTTTAATGGCAGATAATTAAAAGTCACTGATTTGTTGTGTGACAACAAAGACAGGCACAGCAGAGTAAAGGCCCATTCTGTGTTCCGGGTTTATTACATTCAACGCTGCAGTGCTGTGACGAATCTGGAAGTTAATGATTATTTATGACACCATTACCCGTCTTTCTACTGGAGGTGTGTGTGACTTACATACACATAGGCTTAGCCATCGTGGCGGGGCTATAGGAAGTGAGTTAGACAAAAAAAAACATGTCATTGTCACGTGAATCACTACTGATGGAATGAGTGAAGAGAGTGGAGAAGGGTGTGATCGACATACGAGCTAACTTGCCCCACTCACACCTAGACGGTCTCAGCTGTCTGCTAGGTAGAGGTTCATTACTCATTCAGAAATGTGTTCACATTTTAGCGACACTTTATAGTGGAATGCAAATGGTTAAGAGTATTAACACCTTGCTCAGTGACACACAAACACACACACACACACACACACAGACACAGACCCACACATACACATTAACACACACACACACACCTCCCCAGGTGTCTCTCCAGTTTCCACCGTGTGCCAGGATGTGTGGTGTGAAGATGAACGCAGGATCAGGAGTGCTGATCTTGTTCTCACCCTCACTACACACACACACACACACGCACACACACACACACACACACACACACCAGCACACCCATCCACACAGCCCCCCCATCTCCGCCTGGTGAGTGGGGATGGTGCCAGAAGGAGACTTGGTTCCATCCCAGCCGGAGTGTGAGGTGTGTGTGTGTGTGTGTGTGTGAGGTGTGTGTGTGTGAGGTGTGTGTGTGTGTGTGTGTGTGTGTGTGTGAGGTGTGTGTGTGTGTGTGGGTGTGTGTGTGTGTGTGAGGTGTGTGTGTGTGTGGGTGTGTGTGTGTGTGTGAGGTGTGTGTGTGTGTGTGGGTGTGTGTGTGTGTGGTGTGTGTGTGTGTGTGTGTGGGTGTGTGTGTGTGTGTGTGTGTGGGTGTGTGTGTGTGTGTGGGTGTGTGTGTGTGTGTGTGTGTGTGTGTGTGTGAGGTGTGTGTGTGTGTGTGTGCGGTGTGTGTGTGTGTGTGTGTGTGTGTGTGTGTGTGGTGTGTGTGTGTGTGTGTGTGTGTGTGTGTGGTGTGTGTGTGTGTGTGTGTGTGTGTGTGTGTGTGTTGCTGTGTGTGTTGTTTGTGTTGTGTGTGTGTGTGTGGTGTGTGTGTGTGTGTGTGTGTGTGTGTGCTGTGTGTGTGTGTTGTTGTGTGTGTGTTGTGTGTGTGTGTGTGTTGTGTGTGCGGTTGTGTGTGTGTGTGTGTGTACGTGACAGAGAGAGTGTGAAGCCAGCTCCCGCTCCACGAGCCTCTCTCCTCTCCCATCAGATGTTTCTCCCAGACTTTGGGTGACTGATGACAGGGCGTCTGGTCTGTGTGTGAATGGTGTGTGTGTGTGTGTGTGTGTGTGTGTGTGTGTGTGTGTGTGTGTGTGTGTGTGTGTGTGTGTGTGTGTGTGTGTGTGTGTGTGTGTGTGTGTGTGAGGTGCAAAGCGAGCAGCACAGTTGCTCTGTGCATCTTTGCCAAAAGCATGTTTTCCTGGCGTCTGATCGGTCCCTTGTCCCAGCGAGAGGTCTGTCTGATCAGCACTGTGTGTTCAGGTTAAGAGCACATTTGCATTGAGATCTGATAGCTAAACATTCAACTTATCTATAACGATAATGGTAAAAAAAAATACCACTTCAGACAAAACCACATCAAAATATTTTATTCCTGAAGTGAAAATGGCAGCTGAGGAGCCAATCTCCGGCTGGCTGGTCTATGCCCAGGTGCTTTATCAACAAACGACTTCGTATCGGGGAGGAGGAGAGTTGAAAGGAGCAACAGGGGTCTTTAAAGTTTATCTCCTCTCCTCAGTGAGCTTAGACCCAGAGACTGGCTGTGCCGTGTGTCTACACTACCTGGAAAAGGACCATAAAGCATTTACCAATTCCACAACTTGTTGAACTTGTCCCGCTGGGGTCAAACCACTTGTAACTTTGGGGAGGAGAGAGAGCGTGGAATGCGGGGAGGTTTGACGAATGGCAAAGGCTCCGCTGCTGAGTCGGCAGTGACATGGAGAAGGAGGAGAGAAGCATTCTCCACGCTCCAGTGGAAATGACATGCAGATGTTTTTCTCACTTTAGCCTTCCCGACCATGTTGACCCAGTTTGGAAATCCCCCTCAACGATTTTTAGAAGGACACACACACCTCGCGCCATGCCTCGCGCCACTTCCCCCCCCCCACACACACACACACACATGCACGTGTACGCTCACACACACATACACGCATACACACACACACTGCTTCCAGGTCAAACATATTCAGTAGACATGTCACTGAGTCTTTTTCATCATGGACAAACCAGTCTTTCAGATCCAGAGAAAAAAAATCTTTATAAAACCCATCTGTGAAGAACCTCTGGCAATCCTTCCAGTCAAGAATTCGCCTCAGTCAGTATTTGTGAAGCCAGTCCAGAGTAATTGACAACAGTAAATGGTATAAAATAGCCTTCCCAAAATGACCTTGATTCAGCAAACACATGGCAGTCTGCACTGGCCAGTAGCTGCTGTGCTGTGGTGACTCTGTACAATCTCTGTTTTTAATTGAGCCTATTTGGAGCGAACCCATTCACCTGTTGTGTGTTATTCTAGCCAGGGAGAGGTGACTGTTATCCTTGTTTGTATTCTGGGAGAATGGCCATGCCGGCCTCGTTAACCTTTTCTAATACCCCGCATGTATTAATAATGCTCTCTGGAAAGGTCAGCGTATCCCACAATTCTTTGCGTCGTCCGCTTTGCTCTTTTCATCACAGGCATTTTGCTTACACAACATGGGAGGTCGCGGGCAGTCAGCTCGATAGAGATGGGCTGATGGGTCAGGGCTCGGCTTGTCATTGGACGGGTTTGTAACGACGCCTCGGTGAGCCCCACAGATGTATAAGCGCCGCAGTTCATACCAACGCACGGCATTTTTTCCAATTTGAAATCACATTATTACATTTCATTTGGCCTTTTCCATATCAACAAATGTGGAAACCATCTCAGCCGCATGACCGGGTAAAGGATCTGATCAATCCACTTATTGGAAGATTTTTCTTGCAGACAGACATCGCGACGACCTCGTCAACATCCTGAGCTCAGCCCCCCGTCCGCAGCGCTCACTCCTGTCACAGTCAGATCGCACACCGCTCTGTAATAACATCCCCCAAGCGTGTTTAGTTATCTGCGTCTGTTCCGACTTTGAATGATGGTTTGATAATGGGTTTAGAATTCAAATCTGCTCGCCCTGACGTTACGGAATCCCAACGCCACATTCACCCTATCAGGGCCCCCGGAACACAAACACCAGAAACATTAGACTGTTTCTTTCTTTATGAAATATAAGCTGTTGTCTCCCCCACCCCTCCTCGGGTCATGTGTTTGAGTTGGCTGAGAAAGAATGTGTGTTAAAGGCAGATCTTTCAGATAAATACTCGTTTGATATTCCTGATTCAACCCAGCACATAAACATTCAGTTTACGAACACCATTTTAAGCAACTGTGATAAAAAAACAAACAAACAGAATAAAACAATCATATATATGACTTTACATAAAATAAAGGGGACTGTTGCTGATATGACCAACGAATGCGTGGGGAACCAGACAGTGCTAACGATGGCTATAAACAGACAGCTGTGTGGCCGTCTCAGAGAGCATTCTTCACCCTCCAGCGGTCCAACTGTAAACAACTCCATGTGTCAGCCTCAGCTCCAGGGAGTCCCCCCGCGGAGGCACCTGTGGCCACCCTCCCTGTCACCCCCCCCCCTCCCATCTTGCTCAGACTACACCAACGTGCGGATCCTCACAAACTGATGAAGCACACACACGTTGACGATGAGGTCGAAGGAAGCAACGTGAACACAAATCATGTTTACCTCAGGTGTTGTGAGGCAATGTTTGAGCGTCAGAGAATGTGAGTGTACACACATCACCACACCTCCTCACGTCACCGAGAGAGCGGTTTCAAAGTTAGACTGGTTCGACAAGGCTGTCAGTTTTTATCAGGAACTGTTCCATAATGCCAGTTGAAGAACTAGCAGGTCTAGTACAGGTTCTCTGCTCTACAACTGACAGTTGGTGACAGTTTATTAGGGCTTGAATATCAACTCTAATATTCTCTTTGAGGTATCAAGGATTGCTAATGATTTATCAGCGTTGGGCTAGCCGTTTTAATACTCTTCGCCGTGTATCTCTGTTCTCTTACGTATTCACTTCCTGGCAAGAACAGCTTGAGCCACTCACCTTAAATCAATTACCGGCTCTACGTTTTCAACAGGGCTTTATCAATAAACTCTAATTAAAGAGATTTAGACATTCCTTGAATGATATCCTGCACCAGAGAGACTGTTTCAATAATAATATTACCACACAGTTTGTTTGTACTGATATATTCAATATTAGAGTCCTACTAGTTAAAGCCAAGGTCCCAAAATATAGCTTAGAGTTATTTTCCATTTCTGTTGACAACCTTCTCTTCTCCTTTTCTATTTGACCTGACAGCCGTGTGAGTATCAGCATGATGTAAAACCTCCCTCTTGGACCGCTAATTATGTTTTCAACTATAAACGTTTAATTGGAGGACTTCAATGTCACAGGTTGGCAGCTTGCAGTTTGGTGTGTCCAAACATCTCAGAGGGAGATACAGCACTGCAAGTGGCACGAATAGACGGCTGACATTACACTGACGTTTGGGATCATTGTTTTGTTGTGTTCATATGCATTATATTTGTATATCCTGTATTGACACAATGCTGTAGAACAGGAAGAGAGTGATAATGTGGTGTTATTGCGCTGGCTTTGTTTGTTTAACACTTCTGTTGAGGATGTAGTTCATGCTGTATACAGGGAGGTGACCAAGCTGTGATTTGTCTGTCTAGTGTTCAGTTCAAATTTGTTCACTTACTATATTTCACAGCAAAGAGCACATGAGTGGGAAGGGTGGAGGAGGATGGGCTGAGGGGAGAGGTGGTGCAGGCGAGGGGAGGGGGGGGAGGGCGGGGCAGGGCGGGGGGGTTGAACGTGTCTGCTGTAAAGCTGGCACCCTCGCTGGGGATGGGTGGATAGGTGGGGGTCTCACCCTAATATGCACACACACACACACACTCACACAAACACACACACACACACACACACACACACACACACACACACACACACACACACACACCCACACACACACACACACACACACACACACACATAAACACACTCACACACAAACACACACACACAAACACACCCACACACAACATTGCCTGGGGATCATCCGTTCACAGGTTAGCATTTTCAAGTGTCAATGAAGCAGATGATGCATTCAACCAATTAAAGGTGAATTGAATTAAACCGAAAGTGTGTACCAGTGCCAGAATGTCAGCAGTGAATATAAAAAAAGCGTATCCCCATTTCAAAATCTTAACAGTATTTTTATATCTTCCAGTGTCTGCCGGCTTACCAGGAAATCACAGATGATTGAACATGAAATCTTATTAATTTGAAGCAGTTCCAAGGTGACTATCTAAGAGACACTCTATCAAATAACTCATTTGAGAAATAAATCAATAAATCTCATAATGGTACTGTTATTTCTGACTTTTGAAGGTTACAGCCATTTACAAATAGATTAATGTAGTTATTTCTTATCGAGTAACTACTGGTAAATGTATTACTCCCCCATGGTCTGTGTGGGGAACTGTAATGAACACTGGTGGTGCTGCTAACTGTCAGATCCTATCTAGGTGCCAGAGAGCCCTCTTAGGGTTAAATTAACCCACACAACCTCCCATAGTGAGAAACCCTCTCTAGCCTTCCCCTTTTAACCTCAACAACAAAGACTACTGTTACATAGCTCGCTATTAATCCCACATATATAAGTCTTTATTGCTGTCTCTCACCCCACACACACACACACCAACCTCTGCTGATTGCTGTTGGCTAGTGTTTCAGTTGGTTTGTGTTTTATAAGGTTGTACTCCATGAAACCCAAGCTCACCCTAAGTTACCCAACCTGTCCCAAACTTGACCTCTGGATTGCTCCTATTCAGTAGGATGTCGTCTGCCACTGTGCTGCACATAAGCCAGCCAGCCAACCAGCCAGCCAGCCAGCCAGCCAGCCAGCCAGCCAGCCAGCCAACCAGCTAGTGTGCCAGAGCACTGATAAAGCCTAGCTCTCCTAGCAAGCTGACTGCTGCTGTATAAGATTAGAGACGTGTTCGTGAGAGAGAGAGAGGGCGAGAGGGAGAGAGATAGAGAGCGAGAGAGAGAGAGAGAGCGACGCGAGAGGAGAGAGGGAGGGAGAGAGAGAGAGCGAGAGAGGGAGAGAGAGGGAGGGAGAGAACGGCCCAGTACTTGTCGTCTGATCGCTTCGGCTCCATTTCCATATCCTCCCCATCATCCCCGTGTGTCCCCACGTCAACCTTCACATGCTCCCACAAACAGATGAATACTGAATGAAGGATGGCCGTGGCATCCACCAGGCCCACTGACACGGGTATTAATGGGATGCAAGGCTCACAGCACGGCTACATTACACATCCCCGTGCGCTCATGTTGTTTGATATCTGTGTGTGTTCAACAGAATGACACGGCCGAGGCAGCTCGCGCGTTTTATTGAACGCGTAGCGCTCCGCGGTTATCAACGTTTACTATCCCTACTGTTTCTCTGAATAGGAGCACACGTCTGTCTGACTTCATACGCTTGGAAGCGAAGCGAACAGTTTTCCGAGGCGTCGCTAAAAAGAGCAAGAGAAACAAAAAACTTAAAGGTGTAAAAAAAAAGAGAATGTTCCCAGAGTAGCTTTGATGCTCATGATGGTGTCGGCTCGCTGACCCTAGCTCTCATTGGATGAAAAAGGCTTCTTTCCTTTTTTTCCATCATCGCCACCGGTCATTTTCAGGCGATGATTGAAGCCCCTGTACCCCCCCCGCCTTTGTGAGGAGAAGAGAGCGAGAGAGCGAGAGAGCGAGAGAGCGGGAGAGAAAGCGAGAGAGCGACAGCGGGAGAGAGAGCGAGAGAGCGAGAGAGAGAGAGAGAGAGAGAGCGAGAGAGAGAGAGAGAGAGAGATAGAGAGAGAGAGAGAGCATCGAGAGAGATAGATGAGAGAGAGAGACTCGAGATAGAGAGAGATCGAGATAGAGAGCGAGCGCTAGATAGAGAGAGAGAGACTCGATAGAGATAGATAGAGAGAGAGAGATAGAGAGAGAGAGCAGCAGCAGCATCAGAGACCCCAAGCATTGATGTGTCCCCTCAGCCAGCCGGCCGTATCTGTCTCCCCCAACTCGTCATCTGAGAAGGAACCCAGCTGAAACACTGGGGCTGACCTGCAAGTGAACCTGCCAGGTTGACAGATAGAGGCAACCCAAGCTTTCATTTAAAAAAAAAGCTTTTAATGTATTTCTTCTCTCACCGCCAATGGACTCTGGTGGGGAGATCAAGTGCAGGCGCACTGATGTGGCCAGTGTTCTCTTTTTGTATGATAAGAATGGTCATTGTTGCCGAGATACGGGTTGATATGGAGTGGCTGTGTGTGTGTGTCCTGAGGTGAACAACGGCTGTGATGATTGAGGTGTCTACAAACACCTTTTGAGGGAGATATCAAGGCCAAGGGTAATGTGAAAGAGAGCGGGACAGGACATGAGTTGGAGATGGCGTGTTGATCCTCTATTCGCCAGGAACAACTCCCCACGGAAGACCTGAAGACATACTGGTTCCCCCTCACAATAACCAGAGTTCAGCTTTGGGGAATCTGTCGAAGAACTCCATGTATCTGACCCTGGTTTGACCCACATACTCACATGAGCTGCATCTGTGAAACTGGAAGGCATGATTTTCCCTGGCATGTGGCCTGGCAGGCCTGAGAGGTCTCTGGAAGGTCATTCCTTTGACATGGGCACTACCCACCGGCCGGTCCTCCCACTGCCAAGCTCTCTGACATGGGCACTACCCACGGCGTCCTCCCACTGCCAAGCTCTCTGAAGATGAGGGCTTGGCTTCAACCCTAACTCCCTCCACCCATCCTCTGGAGAACCACCACATGTAAGCACGCCACAATACAGCTCTGTGCTGAGCTGGTGGGGAGGGGTGGCTGGTGGGGAGGGTGGCTGGGGGGGGGTGGCTGACAGTTCACGGTGGTATGCTTTGAATTTTCGAAGCTAGGGTTAAACACATGCATTGTATTACATTCAACATGCACTCACCACAATACAGTTTGTGTGGATGCAAAGTTTGCCAGAAGCTCGGGCGCGAAGGGGGGCTTGACCTCGGTTACTTGGTGAAAGCTCCATGCTCAGGTCAGTAGAAGTCCATGCCCACACTGAGGTTAAAGGTAAGGGTCTGGTGACCTTGCATTTGAGCCAGCCTTTCAGCTTGTCAGACAGCCATTCAGAGCATTACAATAAAAAAAAACCTGGATAAGGCCATGGCTCCGTAGCTGGGCTTTTAGCTGGCAGGGTCTCCCAGCCAGAGCAGCAGGGGCTGTGTCGTGTCCGGCCAGGGCAGCTTCGTTCCTTTGTCTGTTCCTGTGAATATCACACTCTACAAAAACACACCGGATGTGAGGAACACACTGGATACTGCATTTGAAACAGAGCTGAGTTTCTCTTCACAAGAGTTTGTGTGGGATTTGAATTAGTTTGAAGTTTGAGGATTGTTTGAGGGAACATGTTTTAACAGCCATTTCTGAAGCGTTGAGATCCACCAGTGCAGTACGAGGGCTCAGGCCCTCAGTGCCCTCACCGTGTGAAGGAACATGAGAGAACCTGGAGAGAACACAAGAGAACCTGGGAGAACACAAGAGACCTGATACCCTGAGAGGGGAGGTTGTAACCTGCTTTTAGTTGTCTGAGGGGAAGAAAAACTATCTTGTTCCTTCAGGGCTCGATTATGTCAGTGTTGCTGTCAGGTGCCAAACAGACATATGTAGAAATCCAACCTGACCTTCCACGGGCCGCCCTCTCACCGGCGCGGCTCTAGAATCACATGTCTCGACATGCCTGATTATCTCTAGAAAACTCCATATCGCTCTCACACATCTGCAGAGGTATTTCCACTGTCTCCAAATAGCTCCTATAGCTTGAGTCTGGACACCACAGAGGAGGCTATGGGTTCACCTGCTGTGTTCTGCTTCTGCTAGGATGTGGCCATACTTGGTTGGGCCATTGCATCGTGGGGAGCAAATGGGGAGAGTTTGACCCCCTTGGCTTAGGTTTATTGCTTCCAGAAGTGCTTTTTTGCACTTTTCAAGTTGCTAAAAGACTACCACTGTGTGGCTTTTACTCGGATTCAGCCAAGGATATCATCGGAATTTGGACATCACTGCCGGTAGACCAAACCAAGGATCTACTCTGTATTCTTGTCATTCACACAGTATAAGACTTGAGATATTGACTCAAATCCTCTAAAATAACAGGCCCTACCACAAGTATTTAAACACAGCTCCTACTGTACTCACACAGTATGTAAGGTCTGGGTAATATTGAGTCTGGATAGATGAGTGTTTAGCTTAACAGTCAAAGGCAGCATCCTAAATAAAAGAGAAGATTCATGCCGGATGCTGTCGGAAGTGAAGAGGCTGTATTTTGAGGATTACCTCCTCTCCTGGCCCCCTCATGCGGCTTGTCAGATGGATCAGGTGGAGAGGAATGTCTGTCTTGGCACGCTGGAACAGTTACGGCTTTTCACAACCCGGCATGTTGGGCGGAACAGAGTGGAGGAGGCGGAAAAAAAACCTCTCACCTTCCTCTGTAAAATCCTGGAGTTATGTCCTGGAGCTGCAGCTAAACCTGGGAAACTGTGAGAAGCTGTGTTTCCATTAGTGAGGGGGAGGGAGAGAGAGCGAGAGAGATGGAGGAAGAAAGAGAGTGAGAGAGAGAGAGAGAAGGTAGGCTGTTTTTTAATTAGTTACAGCTGGGAGCTTTGCTTTCTACCCCTCTGTCTCTCTCCCTCCCCCTATCTTTCTTCATCACTCACTCACTCTCTCTCTCTCTCTCTCTCTCTCTCTCTCTCTCTCTCTCTCTCTCTCTCTCTCTCCTCTCTGCCTCTCTCTCTCTCTTTCTACCCCTCCTTCCTCTCTCCACTAGCCTATAATCCTCAGCTGGGTTATAAACACAGTTCAAGTTTCCTGCCTGCTCTTCCTGGGTGGCCAGACCAGTCAGTTAGTCAGCCAGTCACTCAGCAGCATTAGGAGCAATAGTGCACAACTGCTTTTCTTGGGTCCTGACTTCAAACACACGTCTTTCTAAAAAGGTCTGGTCAGGCAGATCCTCAGCCTGGAAGAGGAACTCATTAAGTATCTAGACACGATGTTTACACGTGATCTTTATGGGGACCTTTAATCAAAATCCTCGTTTTTCCTCCCCGCTCCCCCAGACTTGTAAGTTCACTGTGGGTTGAGGACGTTGTATATTCTGTTGGCAAAGGGGGTACGTGTTTGATGTCAGTTTTATGCACAACTCTGCTTTGAAAAAAGAGACGCTGCTTCTGGGTTTTTCTGTGTGCTCTCCCTGGCTGTCAGCTCTGGTCATTCTGAATAAAAGCAGCGTTTATGTCCTGAGAGAGGGGGGAGGGGTGGGGCGCTGGGTGGGGAGAGATCAGAGAGGCTGCTCCCTCAGTGGGTATGTGAGGAGTATCCCGCCCTGCCCAGACCCTACCGCTCTGAGGGTCAACCAACCGCCGGTGGGCAGGGGGAGGGGGGTGGGGGGGCAAGAACCTGCTGACACACACACAACTCTGCAGGTTGGAAATCTAGAGAGTTTCTATATGTCGTATGGGTGGGCCTTGACTCCCAGTATGGAAACATATGGGTTTCCGAATTCAAGTATAACCCTCCATAAAATCCTACGTCAATATTGGTACTTAACTAAACTCCGGTCCTTTATTTCTGTTCAAAGTGGATGGCGAGGAACACAGTGTTTCCATACAGCCAGTGTGGTGTCACTGTAGCAGAGTTTGGCGACCCGGGAGGACATGTGGACGGGGCAGCTCGGCGGTGCCGAACGAGGTCTCCATGTCCCACGTCGGGAAGCAGAGGGCCGGCCGCGGCCTGCTAGACCACCATGCAGGTCAGCGTCCACACCTCTGGAGGGGCTGGAGGAACCACCCAGGAGGCTTCACAAGGACCACAGGCTGGGGAGGAACGCCGTCGGAGCCTGAGACAGAGACTGTGGAGACGGGAGCGAGCGGAGCAGTGGGTGACTAGGTTTGACGGGCTTCGTGAAAGGCGTCTTTGACGAGAGGGGCATCGGCACGTGCGGCTGACTGTCTCACCCCTCTGGAGGGCGTCTGTGTGGCCCGGTCATAATGCCTGAGTCACTGCTTCCCACGGTGGTCTGGCCTGGGACTGCTCAGCAGACTAAACCACCCTGATACACAGCTGGGTGGCCAGGCACACAGTCAGGCAGGAAGGAAGGAGGGCAGGAAGTCAGGAAGGCAGGAAGGCAGGCAGGCAGGCAGGCAGGCAGGCAGGCAGGCAGGAGGGCAGGAAGTCAGGCAGGCAGGCAGGCAGGCAGGAAGGAAGGAGGGCAGGAAGTCAGGAAGGCAGGCAGGCAGGCAGGCAGGCAGGCAGGCACGCAGGCAGGCAGGCAGGCAGGCAGGAAGGAAGGCAGGCAGGCAGGCAGGCAGGCAGGCAGGCAGGAAGGAGGGCAGGAAGTCAGGCAGGCAGGCAGGCAGGCAGGAAGGAAGGAGGGCAGGAAGTCAGGAAGGCAGGCAGGCAGGCAGGCAGGCAGGCAGGCACGCAGGCAGGCAGGTTGACAGACAGGAGCACTCTCCATCCATTTCCCCTCTCTCTCCTGTGTGTCCCTGTCTCCTGCGTCAACAGCCCATTTTTTCACCGGACCCTCTAAATGGATTTGCTTCTTAGGAAGCCCTCTAGCTTGCCCAGGTACAGGAGAGAGAGAGACAGGAGAGAGGGACAAAGGAGAGAGGCAGACACAATAAAGAGAGACGCACAGTGGAGAGACAGAGAGAGAGGAAGGAGAGAGAGGCTCAGTGGAGATTATGGATCCACCCATGGCTCCTGTTATTCAAAGAGCCATGTGTGTAATAAGGGGCCAGGTGTTAACGGATCGATCCTTTTGTCAAGGTGATCCAGCACCTGGAAGAAGCTGTATTGCTATGGATCAGGTTTTCACACTGTGAAAACACGCAGTCCATAAGGTGTGTGCTTGTGTGTTGTATTTGGACGTTTACTCTCACATCCTGTTTTTAGTCTCCCACTCTCTCTCTCTCTCTCTCTCTCTCGTCTCTCTCTCTATCTCTCTCTCTCGCTCTCTCTCTCTCTCTCTCTCCTCTCTCTCTCCTCTCTCTCTCATCTCTCTCTCTCTCTCTCTCTCTCTCTCCTCTCTCTCTCTCTCTCTCTCTCTCTCACACACACACACACACTCATCAACAGGATGGCCTCCTGTGTGGGACAAAGAAGCAGAGTTGCGGAGTGATGCAGGAGCGTGAGGAGAGCATCTGATGAATATAATTGACTTTGTTGCGCTGTCCATAAAACGGCGTGCCCGGTCCTCGTCCACACTGCTGCAGGGGCTGAGGCTGTGATAATATCATGTGATTTATGGCCACATTAACGGGGAGGTGCGGGCGTTTGCATTTTCATTTTATGTATTTCGTCGGCGCGTGACGAGATGTTGCCTCGGATTACGTTCATTCCCTCTGCGGAGACGTGGTTTGTGATGACTCTGTGGTTACGTGAGCCTTTCCTGCCCCGACAGTCGCACCCAATAAAACGGCGCCCAGCCAATTCATGTCCCATTGGAATGATTAGATCAAGTGTGAAGCATCAGTCGAGCTGCCCGATTCCTCGTGCTGGATATTTCTCATTTCATAAATATGGAAAACTCCCTCTCATCCTTTTTCCATCCATCCAGCCTAAAATGCTAGAGGAAAGGCACGCACATACGAGTGATTCAGCATTTTTCATGGTTCTGCTTATTTATCAGCCAAATGTGATGCTAGGCTTTCTGACTTAGGTTAGGTAGCACTGTTTGCTAGCAGCTATTTGATGTGTAAAGACAGAATATACTATTTCACCGCACACATGCTTTATTAAAGCAATGCTGTTGAATTACAGCTAAAGGCATTGGAACATAAAGCACAACAGCACTCATTTAGAGAAGGGAGACAATATGCTCCGTGAATATGTTAATTTTCTATTAACAATGCAGTGTTTCTGGTGTGTGAGATGATCATCCTATTAAAAGTAAGTATATATGCTGCTGCATCATAAAGAGGCCATCTGGATTCAGTATTTGGGCGAGTGAGAGGTCTCTTTCTCTCTCATTATGACATATTATTCACCTGTTGGTGTTTCCTGCTTTCTTAGATGATGAAACTATTAGAAATATATCATAATGCTTGCTAAACCATGTAGTCAAACACCTGTAGTGTGTTAGATGAAATACCTGCCAAATTCCTCTCAGCTTGCATGCAAACACACACACGCACACACACACACACACACACACACACACACACACACACACACACACACACACACACACACACACACACACACCCACTGTCCTGACACCAGGGTGTCGCGGCCGGCCCCATTACCTCTCTCCTTCCCCCCTGACACAAATTGCCAGATTTACATGCGACAGCTCTCCCTGCCAATCAAAATGATCTGTAACTAATGGTGATCCTGACAAATGGAGCACACGCCATCACTGTGGATTATCCGGAATTAATTCCCACGGCGAGGTTTCTCTCCGTGTGGCGCCCGGGATTCAATGGGAATGGTCGGAGGGGGATTGGCGTCGGTGAGTGGGCGAGGTGAAGCCTACTCTATCAGGGACCCCCTGTGGATGTTGGAATTTGAGCCACAGGTAGCTATTCACTTCCTGCAGGGGACCATTGTGAGTAATATTAGAGTGGTCACCGCCAGTGAAATATGGCTCAGCCCGACGTTCTCTCTCCACGGTTGTGTTTTCTAAAGTGGCTTCTCACTGGAAACCAGCAGCCCGTTAGTCTACTTCAGCTCTCAGCCTGGTCTGGTTATTCATTCCATCTTAACGCTTTTCTTTATGCTGTTTTTCGTTTTTTTTTCATGTAAACATATTCGGGGAATCAGGGGGTTGGGATATTTCCCTTTGATTATACATTTATTATTTGCAAGAGCAACAATTTATTTATGGTGCTTACTCTCCCAGCCAAGACCAGTATTAGTTTGATTGTCCTCGGGCCTTGATTCCGTGCCTCAGCCTGGTGACCTCGCATGTCCAAGCTTAGTTACCCCAGCAGCGAGCTCTCTGCTTGGGCACGGGGCCAGACGGTTCCTGGGCGGTCCACATCCAGCCCTTTAGACCTCCAGACGTCCTGAACTAAGATTTTCAATCATGTCCGCCCCTCTGGCCGAGTGCAATCAAGACCAGTAACAAGCTACGGTTCACTGCAAATACAACACAGCAAGGTTTAGGGCTCTTCCCCTTAGCAGTAGACCCAGAAACGACTTTTATCTCAGCAAACACACATAAGAAAGAGATAACAATTACCATAACTCTAGCTACCATTGCAACAGTGCGATCCCAGTTGTTATTTAGTCGGCATGTGTCACTGGCCCACTGCTATCTCTCTAGAGTAATGGAAGTCACGGTTCTAGTTCTGCAGTTCAAGTTAACAGATCCTCTTTCTCTGGAATGAGTCTTTGCCTTCGCAAGAAGTCGTGTAGAGAGAAAGAGAGGATGAGAAATCTGGGTCATGTTTCCTGTCTGATGTTTGGCAGTGGGCCCGGTGCAGACCTACAGCGGGCTTTCTCCCTGCTGTACCACACAGCGCAGGCGCTTCCATGCCAGGGTGAGGTCACCACACAGTCAAGGCTAATGACGATGATGTCATTTCCTCCACAAACAAGCCTCACTTCCTGTGAGGGTCAGTATCAGTTCAGGTCATCCTGAATCCACAGAGGAGCAGCAAAGCCGGGCGGGTGGCCTGATTCCGTCAGAAAGGAGCATCAAACTCAACTCAAATGGATTGTTTTAAAAGTGATATATATGTTTTTCCACTGGGGTGTGTTTGATATGACTAGTGTTGGAAGGTCCTTGCGGCAGTACTGGTACACGCCCCACAATTAGTTGTTTAAACAGAACACTGATTTCGACTCACCTCAGAACCCAGGGAGGGCAGCCCTACAGGATCGTCACACCTCTCACAGGCTGTAGCTGTTAGCATTAGCATGAACCTTATGCCCACACGCGCAAACACACACATGCACACACACGCACAGACACGGTTGGCGAGCGCTTTGGGGGATGAACCCTCCACACGAGCACACAGGTTATTAGGATGAGCCTTCGTCGGGTTACACCGAATGGAGCGCTGTCTCCTAAGATGAGCCTCTCCAGATAGAACATGTTGAAGTTTAAACACAGAGTTGACACTGTAAGAGAGGGAGGGAGGGGGCCGTGGAGAGTAGTGTGTGTGCGCCGTTACTCTTGTTTGATTTGGACGTGCCGAGATGCACACACACACACACGGACACGTACATACACACACACACACACACAGACACACCGATGATGCAATCTAGTACTGGCAATCTGCATGGAAGACCAGAGTCCAGATACGTATCCTTGCCTGCGAGGTGCTATTTATCTCTGTCACTTTTATCGATATCAAGTCATTCTAATCAGAAAAGCCACCGAGTACCTGTCAGATAACACATCTATCAGGGGACCGTGCAGGTACTCCTGCCTCTGTCCTGGAGCGGAGGCTCGTTGACTGGGGTTGGGGACTTTTCACCGGGGTTGCTGTTTCACTGGATAGATTTGTGGGACTCGTGAAATGTTGGAGTCACTCTTCCCACCCCAGCCCATTAGCACACAGTCACCCTGGGAGCTGTGTGAAGTGGCTCTGTGTTGGTCTGAAGTCACCCTGGGAGCTGTGTGAAGTGGCTCTGTGTTGGTCTGAAGTCATCCCCTCGTGTCTGCCCGCCCCGTGGGCGGACGAGGCTCCACCGAGGAGCTAACCCCCCCCACGCAGACCTGCGGACGAGGCTGCACCGAGGAGCAAACCCCCCCCACGCAGACCTGCGGACGACGGCTTGATTTAAGAGTCAGCCCATCTGACTCATTCCTTTTCGGGAGGGATGATTAGCCATACGAATGATATGAATCATCCCCACAAATCCCTGCGCTGCTTCAGAACGTTGCCGCCGCGTGTGAGGGCTGCGTGGTCGCGACGACGCGCCGCGATTGGACGGTAGGGATGCTGACACGGCACACGCCACTTCAAAGGCAAACATCTGAACAGGTTTTGTCGTTTCACATCAAGGCATGGCAAGAAGCAAGACATTTTGAGATACACCCCCACGGATAAACCTGTCATTCATTACAGCTGTAAACACATCCAGTTACCATCCAGGGTTCCACTGAAGTCCCCCCTCTGCCTGTGTTCAGCTATCCTCACGACAACCCCGTGTCACATCCAGGACTATGTCTTCCCAGCCCTGTGTTGCAAACAAGCGGGATTAGGTTTAATTAAGCCTTCAAACACAAGCACCTCGTCTTGTTAGTCACATCATTATCGGAGACACTGTTTCGCTAAGCTCCGCCATGGCAGCCAGTCACCTTCTGCTCTTCAGAGATGACAGTCATTACCTCACCGAGCTTCATTAAAACGGGCTGTCTGTGTGGACTCCTGCCTGGAGAGTATCCGTGTGTCTAGAGCTCCAGAGGATCGAGGCCTGGGTCTCTTACGAAACGGCTCAACCGTTTGGCCGACGTGCACCTTACACAAGCGTGACCCACTTGATCTGGCGCTGTACTTCCCCTTTAAGAGAGCCACGTGACTAACACAGGGACCTCCCTGGAAGGACGTTACACCTGAGACGCTGTTACCTCGGGTGGTCGTCCAGCGCTGACCTGAACACAGAGCAGGCCGGGAGCGAGCCCAGGTTCCCAGGGGGGGGTCAGTGTGTGACTGAGCTGGCCAGTGTCAGATCACAGCAGATAATCGCGCATGGTCAGCCTCCGAACCGGGACCATATGTGTCATGAATAGCCGGCCAGCTAGGCCACCATATCTCCACCAGCACAGTAACCGGAGTAGGGCGGGATAGGGTTAGGCTCTGTTTGGATCCCTCCGCTTGACAGATGTTCGGGGGGCTGTGGTGAAGGCGGGGTGTCCAATTTAATCTACCCTGCAGCGAGAGAGCTGCCCCCACCCTCAGTGTGGGCAAATGGGCAAACATTCTGCCTTCTCTCTTCCTCTTTCTCTCTCTTCTTCTCTTCTCACCCCCCCCTTTGCTCTCTGACTCTCCTTCTCTTCTCTTCTCTCTCTCTCTCTCTCTCTCTCTCTCTCTCTCTCTCTCTCTCTCTCTCTCCTCTCTCTCTCTCTCTCTCTCTCTCTCTCTCTCTCTCTCTGGCTGTAGTGGGCTGGAGTGAAATGAGAAGGTGGGGCAGTGTTGAGCACTCCTACCCAGCTCCTTCTGTGAGATGCAGTCATTAAGTGATTGAGTTTCCGAAATGTTCAGCAGATGCCCCAACCCCAGGGGCCATGGGTAAACCACTCACTCTTTCACTCCCCCTCCCTCCCTCCCTCCCTCCCTCCCTCCCTCCCTCCCTCCCTCCCTCCCTCCCTCCCTCCCTCCCTCCCTCCCTCCCTCCCTCCCTCCCTCCCTCCCTCCCTCCCTCCCTCCCTCCCTCCCTCCCTCCCTCCCTCCCTCCCTCCCTCCCTCCCTCCCTCCCTCCCTCCCTCCCTCCCTCCCTCCTCTCTCTCTCTCTGTGTGGCCACCCACTGAAGCTGTTCTGAATAACACTTTTGACATTGTACAACACCACACACGTACACGTACACACCCATGCAATGTCTCTGGGCAGAATTTGACTTTGAACATGTTTCAGTTCCTTTGAAGGGGCCCCCATGCAGCCGTGAGTGAGTGGATCAGCTACACAATAGACTCTGACTCTGGACTGTGGGCTGAGGGACACATGAGAGCTTGCTGCAGGGGGAGTTTGAAGTAATGACTGACAATCAAAACCAGCCAGGTCATTACCCCTAGAGGGGCAGAACTTTAGAAGAGTGTGTGTGTCTGTGTGTGTGTTTGTGTATGTGTCTGTGTGTGTGTGTGAATCCCAGCTCCTCCTCCCAACCAAACACCCACACAGTTTCCTGAGCGAACTCATGAGCTGCTCTGCTGTTGAAGAGGAAACGGCCACTCTAATTGCTGTTCCTGTGTGGCTGGCTCCATTTGGATAGCAGACGGTGTGTGTGTGTATTTGTGTAGGTGTGTGCGTGTGTGTGTGGAGTTTTTGCATATGTGTTTATGTGTATCAGATGCCTGATACAGCATCTTTAAACTCTGGGGCTCAAGCCAGCCCTCTCCTTTTTGGTCTTGCTTTTTCTCTCTCTCTTTCGTCCCTCCTCAAAACTTTGCTCTCTCTCGTTTCTCCCTCCATCAACTTTCGTATCTTTTTTCTCTCTTTTCTAGCTCTTTGCTCTCTGCTCTCTCTCTCTCTCTCGTCTCTCTCCTCTCTCGATCTCTCTATCTCTCTCTCTCTCTCTCTCTCTCTCTCTCTCTTCTCTCTCTCTCTCTCATCTCTCTCTCTCTGCTCTCTCTCTCTCTCTCTCTCTCTCTCTCCCTCTCTGCCTCTTCCTCTCTCTGTCTCTAATCCTTTGCTCCTAATCTATTTTTCATATCCTCAGAGAGCAGATACATATTCAACCTAATGCAAGTTCAAAAGTGCTTGTCCAGTGATCACAGCCAGTCATTGCATATTCATTACCCACACAGTTATCTTCCCCACCAAAGCTTCACTTGTCAAAATGTTGACGTTTCTTTGGGCGGTGTGCTGTGTTGCATGATGGGAAAGAAAAAAAACACTTTCTAGGTTGCGAACACTGCAGCAATTTCACAAAGACCACCTGGGTCACTACTCATTTCTCTGTTCACTTTGTAGTCCCTCATTGACCAACTGGTTGTTGCTGAACTGTGATAGCTCTGAGTTCTTGTTGGGAGATGAAAAAGAGAATAATCTGAGTAGTTTGATTGTTTTTCCAGGGAGTGCTGTGAACTCTCCCATGCTTCTGAAACTCTCGTGGCTTCGCAGTGGTGGTTATGAGAAGTTCAGTTCAGGTTAAATAGCTCGCAGTGCCTGGGGAAATGAGACTGTACTGGCTGGGTACCAAGGCTGCGAGATTAACTGATGTTTCCAAGTGTTGCTGAGTCTCTGCATGAGTAGATCGCCTGGAAAACCAGATCTGCCTATGAGAGCAAGTTTTCGGACCAAATATTAGATTTCAGGATTACAGGATGCAAAAGCCCAACATTTTTGTCCTTACACTATGTGTGTGCGTGTGTTTTGTTAGACACACTGCATCAAGACTCACAACGTTACTCCCTCTCTCCCAGACGTACACAGACACACACACACACACCCGCATGCACACTCACATACACTTAAATGATGAAAAATGAATCTCATACGAGTGCAATAATCTTTGAGCTGGCTCCCTTTATGGGAGTGCTGCTCTGCTCCAGCTAAAGCCGGGCTGAGGGCTTCCTTCATGCCGGCTCGTTCTGCAGCCCGAGTGTCCCTCACACGTCTGAACACACAGTAAACAACAGCCAGATGACTCCGAGGGGAGACAACAGCGAGACTGGGACAGGACGCTGGGGTTATATCTTTCCCAGACTCTTGTTTTTCAGTCTGAACTGACAATTGCTACTTCCTCCCCGCAGCAATAACACAACACCATTGTGTAACACGTCGTTTCCCCATCTCCCAGTTTAGAAAGCACCGTTTGCATGCAATCTCTTTTCTCTCGGAGGAATAAAGAGGCTGAGATTTTCGGGGGCGATATTCAATTGTTTCGCTACATAATGGCATGTGCCGCCACTGTTTGGGTTTAGCTAGAGGCATGTACTGTACATGGGTCCACGTTGGGAGAGAGGGAGGGGAGAGAGGGAAAGAGAGAACGAGGGGGAGAGACAGGTCGAGACGTGGAAAGAGAGAGGGAGGGAGAGAGAGAGAGAGAGAGAGAGACGAGGAAAGTCCTGCTCCGCCCAGGGGCATGTCCAAGACAGGCCGGCCTCTCTGGTTTCTCACTCACTCTGTGTGTCCATGGGTGAAATGACCTGAGGATCCTGCTGTGTGGACCAGGTGGCCCTGGCCTCTCTCCTGGAGACGGGCCTCGATACTCTCTCTCCAGTCCTGTGTCTCTCCTCCAGTCCTCTGGTGTCTCCGGTCTCCTCCTCCCCTCCTCTGAACACAGGAGAGCTGAGGAGGGCTGTTGAGGAGCAGGAGGAGGACAGGAGGAGGAGAGAAGGAGAGGCCGTTGAGGTTCGTTCCTAAACTGCAGTGGTCCTCATTAGAAGGTGAGAAAAACCACAAATCAGAACCGTTTTTTCCCCACCACCTGGTAAAATCATTTAGAAACGATGAGATTGGGAGCCAACCGCAACGCCAACATAGAAAATAAACCAAGATTCCCCCCGGAGGAGGCTGTTGGAACACCAGAGAAGTGTTACAGGCCTAATTTCACCTTCGTCTCACTGTGAATTACTACCTCAGATAGCCTCTTATTAAAACATGCGGAAACATAACAAACCATTAGGGAGTTTCCTGCCATTATGGCAGGCCTGTGTTTTACTCCAAAGCGTAAGTGTTTGATTCTGGACCCCACCACAAGCCTTTACACGTAGCAGCCACCCACAGCTGCCTTCGGAGCCAAACACTAAATAAGTGGTGCGTGCTGTTGGGGCAAAAGAGGTTTGGAACCAAGTTCTCCCGATGAGGTAAGTCATGGTAGAATGTGACCCCCGGAGACCGCGGTGTTGACCTGTTGGTCTAATGATGGATTTTGGGGTTTGCGTCTGCATCTGTGGGCGACCGCGGTTTGACTTTGACTCCCCTACTCTCGGTCTGAGCTCTGCGTAGACGTGTTGGACCACCTGCATGCAGAAACATCCATATGGATGGAGTATGTCTCCGTTATAATGGTGTTCAACATGCATCGTATTTCCTCCTTCTGTTTCTGCTCGACCCGTGACCCACGTTGCCTTCCCATACCAAATAAACATAGTCAATAATGAATAATTGATCGTTTTGACGCCATGTTTTAGTCAGCCAGATCCTCTCTGTGGGATATCGGTGCCGCCTGTCTCCCCGTGATGGTAATCGTCTGTCATTGAATATTAACTCAGAAGTGGTTCTCTGGCGATGAACAGACGCTGATTGAATTGCTCGAAGCTGTCCAGCGTCTAACGACCAAGCGGCCATATGGGTTTGTGAATTATCTCTACCTCTCGCTGAGACTTAGAGCCTTAAAGATTATTAAGACCTAAGTAGCCAAACTGGCACCATGCGTGCCGTCCCTGTCTTGAGTTAAATGGCATTAGGGAGAAGGAGAACTGAAGGAGGGGCGGCTGTGCTGTTGGGTTATTAAGCCCTCATAGAAGTCACAGCTATTAACCTTGAAATAATGTCAAATTAGCGAGAGAAGAGCGAGTGTGAACATATTAATTTATTTTTCAGTAAGGAACTTTTTTTCCCTCTTTTTAAGAACCGGGCCTGAGATGAAAAGAAGCTCTTCTGCTAGGAAAGGATTGCTGTGGTGGGGGAGGAAGAGGAGGATGAGAAGGAAGAGAGGAGGAGGAAGATGAGGAGAACTGGTTAGTTCTCCCTCGTCAATCCATCCATCCATCTGTCTGACCAAGCTGCATGTGAGAAGCTAATGGGGAGTGCATGCTCTGCTTCATCTATCTCTCTCTCTCCCTCCTTCTACTATCACAGGATATCTCTTCTCCTCTCGTCACCACCCCGGGCACATTCCAGTGCTGACAGACATTATAAAAGACTAATTTGTCTCTGGCTGAACCCTGGGGGTGGGCAGTCGGGTTGTCAGAGGGTTGGAGAGTTCAGGGGAGTTGTCGTGCGTGAGACCGCTCTGGCGTGTTCTCTCATTACGTCCCCAAATCACCTTGGCGTTAGTTAAAAGGATTGTCGGTCTTAGAAGGGCAGAAAGGGCATGAGAATTACCGTAGCCTGTTTTTTCAATACGTCTTCCAGTGACAATGAGAAAGTATGACACTGTGCCAACAGGTTCAGTTGACACGCAGAGAAAAGGTAAATAAACACACAACGTTCTGTCTAGATATTGAACATACCTTTCCAGACTGAGTGCTATTGTCTTTAGTCTTCCTTTACAATGTCAACTCTCAGGCAGTCCCCTCACTGCACAGACAGACATGTTGCAAACCTTAAGACAGCTGCTGCAGTGTGACCCTTGACCTCTGACCCTCGACCTTGAGCTGGTGGCTCGACCTTCACAATGACTGCCCAAAATCAAAAAAGACCCACAGAGGAGCGAGAGGAAAGCATGAACGTGCGAAACGAGGGGAGGGAGGGAGAGTGAGGGAGGGATGGAGGGCGGAGGGAGGGAGGGAGTGAGGGAGAGAGAGAGAGAGAGAGAGAGAGAGAGAGATAGGAGAGAGAGAGAGCTGAGAGAGAGAGTATAGCGAGAGCTAGTCGTCTCTCTATCTCTCTCTCTCTACTCTCTCTCTCTTATCTCTCTCTTCCTGTCAGTGACTGATGGCTTCTCAGTGGGACTGTTGTCCTGTGGGCGAGCAGGGAAGGAAAGGAGACAGGGGAGATCTGGGGACAGGGAAGGTCAACGTTGGGGAACGTTTGTCCAGGCTGCTTAAAATAATAGCAGGCCCAGATCTGCCTTGGCCGGAAGAGCTGTGGTAATTATTCAGCTACTTTTACATCAACTTTGACCTGTCCCTTGGCCTTTCCCTTCCTGGGCTGGCAGGATTTTGGTTTGTGTTGGTGCTTGTTTATGTCTGTCTGGCTCTCAAACAGTCTGCTGGGAGAGAGCCTGCTTCTGGCTTTATTATGACTGGGATTGAACCCGGGTCACCAGCACATCTAGCCTGATGTTTACCGTTGGACCAAAGTGGTCTGAGGACAGGCACATTTAATTTACAGTTTCACCAATTCCCGGTGCCCCAGCTCTCGCAGACAGAGCTAACTAATCACCACAGTGTGTGTTCTAAACCACAACAGCGTGCATCTGCAAGAGAGAACCTCGCAGACGCTACGACATCGAGAGGAGAGAGAGATAGAGAGCGAGAGAGAGAGAGAGAGAGAGAGAGAGAGAGCGAGAGAGAGATGAGCGAGAGAGAGAGAGACGAGAGAGAGTGAGAGAGATGAGAGAGAGAGAGAGAGAGAGCAGCGAGAGAGAGACGAGAGAGAGAGTAGATAGCGAGAGAGAGATGAGAGAGAGAGAGTATAGCTATCTGATAGCGCTCTCTCTCTCTCTCTCTCTATCTCTGTCTCTATCTCTCTCTCTCTCTATCTCTCTCTCTCTCTCTCTCTCTCTCTCTCTCTTCTCTCTCTCATCTGTAACGGGCCTTCCTGTCATTGTTCTGGTGGTTGACTTTATGAGGGGGCTTCAAAGATGAGATCCGGCCTAGACACAGGGGTGAGAGCGTGCACAAACAAAAGAGAGGAGGCGAAAGAGAGAGAGAGAGAGAGAGAGAGACGGGGGAGAGGAGTATAGCTGGAGGGGGGCTGGCCCATGACCTCCTCTTTGTGATAGCATCGACTGAGGTTCATATAGTGTCATTAAACACTCGCAGACCCTCCCCTCACTGTGTGGTGAGAGTTGTAATTCACCGGTAATAACGTCTGTGGTGTGTGTACATGTGTGTGTGTGTGTGTTTTCAGCCGCTGGGCTCCTTTTGTGTTTTAGGTTATGGCTCAGTTTGGTTCTGCCTGGAGGAAACTGGCTTGTATTTTTAACCGCTGGGGCTGGGCAGTGTTTTCTAAAGGCCTCTTATGGGGGCAGCAGATTGCTGGGTGTAGTCCTCTGGTGGGGGGGGAAGGAGGATGGGGGGTTGAGGGTGGGGGGGCCGAAAGATCTACTGTAGGGCAGGGTGAGATGGCTGGGGGGACGAGGGAGGGGTGGTAGGAGGGGAGAGTCCTGCAGTGAAACTGCCCCCAGGCCCTGGACCTGGTTCTATCCTCTCTATAAGCTGTGGAACATGAACTGTTGGTGATAAGCAGACATAACCAGCCCTCGTTGGCAAGCCAACCCCACAACATGTACTCCGGAGAGGGAAGGAGAAACTGTGAGAGAGAAAAAAAACATGTGAGTGTCTGGGTGTAATATTTTTTTTTACAAGTGTGAGAGAGAGAATGAGAGAGAAACATGGGAGAGAGAGAGAGAGAAACAGAGAGAGAGAGAGAGCAACAGAGAGAAAACAGAGAATGAGAGAGAGCAAGAGAGAGAGAGGGACAGAGTGAGTGAGACAGAGTGAGAGAGAGCAAGTGAGTAGAAGTAAAACCACACTGCTCTCTGAGGTGAAGACGGGTACTACATCCCCCAGTGTGACATAGTTAACCCTTCCAGAGCAGCAGAGAGCTGCCCACTCAGGAGCCAACATCATATATGTAACAAATATACTTACAAATGGACTGGGCCACTGCGGTGAAGGTTGTTTCAGAAATATATTCAGATTCAAGCATACTCAATATCATTCAGGAATGATACTGACCTCGCTAAGACTTATACTGCTGGAAATGCGAATGCTTCTTTTGGTCTAATGGTAGATTATGCTTGTGTTCAGTGAGGGAGGAACCTGGGCTTGATCCCTGCTGAATCAGCTTGGCGAGGAGTGGATGTTTAACCCTGCTCTTTCTGTTCATTCAAGTCTAACAAGGCATGCCTTGTCAAGACCCCAGCTGTGGACTGTTAAATGTCACGTCACATGTCACTCGACCTTTGACCTGTAAGAGAATGACCTTTGACCCTGACAGGTCGTAATGGCGAGAGGAAGGGCGGGGTCACCAGACCCGGGGTGTGATGGCAGACAGGAAGCAGCTTAGACATAACAGGTCTGCTCTCCTGCAGTGTGTGTGTGTGTGTGCGTGTGTGTGTGTCTGAGACTGGATATTGCCCCATGTCTGGTTTGGTCACTGATCCAAATTCTCATTCCCGTTCAACCCTAGTACCTACAATTAGACCAGAATTCCTGATAGTACAGAGCCAGGGTTCAGGCTGACAGGACTGGGGTTCCAGACCGGGCACTACACCAGGCTGGGTAGAGAGAGAGAGCAGTGCAGACCTATTGACTTGGTAATGAGGCTGGAAGGCTGAGAGACTACACATGTATCTAAATATAATGTCCAGGTAATTGTGTTGCCCGAAGGTTCAATCGGACAAGAACTAATTTGTTTGCACCTCCGAGGGCTCGCCTAGCCCAAAGTAATGAGCCATGCTTCTACCCTCACACACTAAATCACCCTCACAGGAAAGGTCCAGAGGACCTTTAAATTACTGTGGTAAGGAGATGTAGATTGGTGCTGTGTGGCATTTGTAATAGCTGCATGTGGGTGGGTGGTAGAGAGACAGCATATGTAACTGATTACTATATTTATTTGCTTAGCATAGCAATCTCCCTCAGGTCAGCTCTGTTCACCTCTGCCGTGCCACAATCTCTGCAGGCAACGAGAGTAAGACCCAACCCTGCGAGACACACTCACAACCCCCCCAAACACCCCCCCAAAAAAGATGACTTTTGCATGAGTTATTTGCTAATTTTGCCCATGTCACCATTAAGGTGGAATTCACAGGGGGATACCTGCATCCAGATCGTGTGCATAACAAACACACACACACACACACACACAAATGCTCTCACACACACTCTCGCGCCCGCAAACATACACACAATTCCAGAGTAAAACCATCAGCAGTATTCTGTGTTTAGCATTTAATAGTTCTGGGAGTCTGCTCAGTGAGGAGACAGCGTCCTCTCTCTAGTGGGAGTAGGGTTCTCCTCACTCAGGGGTCAGAGGTCACACATCCATTACCCTGGCGAGCAGGAAAGGACACAACAGAGGGTGTTTTCAGGAAGGTGTCTGCCCCCCCCCCTCCCACCCCCCAGGGACTTCAGATTTGGCATGAATTAAATCACAAGGAGTCTGAGTGTAATATGTGTGTAATGTGTTTTTATGGGTGAGTGTTTAGGCCTGTGCAACGTGTGTGTGTGTGTTAAAGTGGGAATTACTGGGACCCTGAGTTATAAGTCACCAGAGCCCGATGATGCGTACAGGAAGTGTTTGCCTTTGGTCCGCAGTGACATCACCCATTCTGGTGTTTGAACTGGCTTCAGAGGGAGCACCATGGCACGTCTCCATTGCCAGCCGTCAAGGCCCAAGGTGATGTCATTGGGAAACATGTGCTGCGGTGTGCGCTGATGTGGTCTAGCGGGCAAGAGGGAGACAGAGAGCGAGGGTGAATGAGAGACAGGAGATGTGGTCGCTGGTCCCTGTAGGACGGTACAGGAGAAGGCACAGCAGGAGACATGGTCCCTGCTTGTTTGAACCCCTCTGAGGACAATGATAATTAAAGGAAGTTCTCTCTGGCGGCCTGCTTATCTGCCTGACTGATTATCTGCCTGACCTCCTGTCTGACTGCCTGTCTGTCTGACTGGCCACCTGCCTGTGGGCCTGTCTGGAAGACTGTTTCTCGAAACACTGTTAGTCTAATTGAAACCAGGACGCGCCAACCGAACGATGAATACAGAACCAGAATGCCCTGTCCCCTATTCATGGTTCAGAAGCAAGCTGTAATATCCAACTGACTCTGTGGCTGGAAGAAATTATATTTGATTTTATATCTGGCTCTCCCTTTAGGAATGATCTGTTATTTCATGGACGTAAAGAGTATTCATGTTGATCTTCACACTTACAGATTATCTCCCCAAAATATGTGTGTGCATGCGTCGCACACACATGCTTGTGATTATCTGCGTTTGTGTGTGTATGTGTGTGTGTGTGTGCACATGTGTGTGCCCCACCCTCACACGTCTCTCCATAAGTAGGTCACCAATATATTCACATCCTCCAGAGGATTGCTGGATCCTCATGCCTAAATTAGATACAATTAAGGATAGCTACTAGATATCCTCCATCCACGCTCTCATTCAGATCTGATTAAAACCACTTGGCCACAGTTTTCCCAGAGTCCTCGGAAACATAAGAGGTTTCCAGTCAACACCGTACTGTGGCTATTACACACAGTTAGCAAGCGCTAACTTGTGAGCAGGCTTGTGATGTAGTATTTATGAAGTACTTATTGGAACCACTGCAAACAGGATGGGGTAGAGGGGAATGGTTTAGGATACAGCGTGAGGGTTCAGCGTGAGCTGGGAACCAGAGAGCAGCGGGACAGGTGCTCTCCTGTAGGCTTCTCCGTCTGATGGAGGGAAAAGCTTTTAGTTGAATTTGAACTGTTTGATATTTCTACACTTTAAATGATGTTCAGAAGTTACCTCGCTGTATTTTATGCTGCTCTAAGCTCTTAAATGACTTTGAGGTTAGCACACGTGTGTGGAGTACGCCTGTTGGATACCTGGAGCCGTGCTGGCTTCCTCAAAGCCAACTCAGACTGGTGTCTTCATGAAGAGGTGAAGGTCTGCTCTGTCTTCAGCCTCAGTGTGTCAGCTCATGGGCCGTAGAACCAGGGCTGGCTCAACATCCTTACACTGCTGCCAGTTAGTCAATTATATATTACATTTGAGTCATATACGGTTCCAGCCCCTCTACCATACTTGATCAAATATATAATTTAAAACACATTTGAGTAGCCATGGAAATGTACAATAGCAGACACGATTTTAAGTTACAAATGTTAGGCTTGTTCCCACTGTTTTTTATTGTGTCAAACTAATGAGTTTGTTTTCATTGTTTCTGTGTCTCATTAATTTCATACCTGAACTAAACCCAGACCTTCCCATTTTGCCAGACAGCCCTCCCCCAGAAATCTGTGTTCAAAAACAAAAGCAAGAATGAAGAAGCAAAGCGGAAGCCCCATTTGTTTAAAGATGCATCACGTGAGATGTTTTCAATGAATAATAAATGTAACGTTGACTTGTGTCTGTGGCCTAGACAAGGCATGAATAATGCATGGTTATTCCTGGCTAAGGCATTGGGGCAGTGTGGCAGGACTGTGTGTGTTCCTGTGTACTGTATGTGTGTATATGTGTGTATGTTTGTGCATCTGTGTGTGTGTGTGTGTGTGTGTGGAAGAGAGAGAGAGAGTGTTCGGGGCGAGGTGGCTCTCCTGGCACATTTTTGTTTACAGTTTTTTCTCCACTGTTTGATCTCTCTTCCCCCAACTCTGTTTTTTTGTGTGGTAATCATTAACTCTACAAAAGAGACACGCTTCACACAAGTTACGAAAGGTTCCACTTGCATCGCTAGCACTTTCTCGTCTTGGGAGCCCGATGTCTTGATTGAAGAGAGAAAAGAATCCAGAAACATCCACCAGATCTCTGTTTGCCTCTGACGTGTCACTCTTGTTTCTCAACTGTTCTTTGTAAATAATTCATCAAGGTCGGAAAGGGGGGAACAAATATGCTAATTATCCAAAGACCATAGCCACGTGGGAAGTGAAATTAGACGACTGTACCACCGCCTTTCTCCACTCTGCGTTTCATCTGCGCTGACAGCTTCGAGTCCCAGTCCTGGAAGGATTTTTTAGAAGGAAGCCTCTTTGAGATTGTTCTTAGCAATGAGGCATAGTGTGACAGTGACCGTCCCAGAAGAACAACAGGACACAAGGGCTGGATTGAGAGATGGCATCAGATTTAGGATAAAGTGTAGACTCATCAGATATTCCCATGGACCTGCCAGTTTCCTTTTTTGCTGCTGAACTGTCAGAAAATATGTTGTATTTCTTTGTCAGTTTAAATCTAGAGTGTTGAAGAGAATTTTGAAGCTAATAAAACTAAAAGGTAAAAGTCAAAGATGATTGGAAAATGAGAGCTAGATTTTTTTTATTATTGTAGCACAAGGTTGTTGAAATTGGCAGCATATTTTGGGTTGTACTTTGGATGGCTGACTAAAAATCCTCCCCTAAGAGAAGTGCAATGTTGCAGATATGAGGTATGGGCATATGCATTTCAATAGGACTCAAGCCAAATGATAACAGGGTTGTCAAAGACAAAGAATATGTCAGTGTTTCACAATCCCGGTTAGACATAGTCTTGTCACATGGACAATTTGCCTTGGCTGAGGGCGTGAGGCAATTTATCCTGAATTGAATGGATCTTTTGCCATGTTATGCTAATTAGGTAATAATTTATTCGTGAGGACAGTCTCTTCTTTCCCTCTTTACACGCACACACACACTCACTCACACACAGACACACACATCAAAATGAGGTTTTAGTCGTAACGCACATTTTATCCCTCTTGGGTTTTTTCCATTCACGGCGATAATAAGCCAGACCAGGCAAGCACTTTCCAGACCAGGCAAAAACTCTCCAGGAGAAAAACGTGTTTTTGTCAAATCGTGAAGGTGAATAATTGATGACCAAGTGAAAAAAAATTGAAGTGAAATAATAATACATTGTTGAATGTTGGAAAAACATCAAAAAACAGTTTGAGCTTGGCACTGCCAGGCTTGCCCCCCCCTCCTCATAACACATAAGCACACACACACATTCACACACACACACACACACATTCACACACACACACGCACAATCACACACACACACACACACACACACTTACACAACCTCGATGTTGAGAGGCTGCTGTGTTGAATACAGATGAAGGGTGTAGTTGATTCGAGGTAGCTGTTCTCCCTGTAGTTCTGCCTAAAGGGGGGTTGTCCTACCTCATTATCCATTTCCAGAGCAAAGGTAAAGTTCAGTTCATCTATCCAGACAGTGATCAAACAGAATTAGTCATCTCCATCACTCTCCCTTCATAGTCTCGCTCATGACTCCTCCACTTCCTATGAAGAGTTTTTGGGTCGGTTAGAGTGTAACAGATTTAACTGTGTCCTAGAAGCTGAATATGAACACGGAACCTGTCCATATAAAGATAGATAGATATACTAGGACTTGATAGCAGGACTGATGGATAGCCTAGAAACTCGAGTGTCCTCTCTGCCTGTCTAGACTGGATTCAGTGGAGTTTCTTTGAAGAAGATCAAGCAAAATAACCCTTTAAATAAACAACAGCATTCATCCATTGATTAGTTGAATGGATCAATGTCACCAAGGCTGATTGATGCAGATAGATACTGCAGAAAACATGATGCTGCAGGTTGAGGATAGTGTTGGTGGGTGAGGATAGTGTTGTAGGGTGAGGATAGTGCTGTAGGGTGAGGATAGTGCTGTAGGGTGAGGATAGTGTTGGTGGGTGAGGATAGTGTTGTAGGGTGAGGATAGTGTTGTAGGGTGAGGATAGTGCTGTAGGGTGAGGATAGTGCTGTAGGGTGAGGATAGTGTTGTAGGGTGAGGATAGTGTTGTAGGTGAGGATAGTGTTGTAGGGTGAGGATAGTGCTGTAGGGTGAGGATAGTGTTGGTGGGTGAGGATAGTGTTGTAGGGTGTGGATAGTGTTGTAGGGTGAGGATAGTGTTGTAAGGTGAGGATAGTGTTGTAGGGTGAGGATAGTGTTGGTGGGTGAGGATAGTGTTGTAGGGTGTGGATAGTGTTGGTGGGTCAGGGTTGTGTTGTAGGGTGTGGATAGTGTTGTAGGGTGCGGCTCGTGTTGTAGGGTGAGGATCGTGTTGGTGGGTGCGGCTCGTGTTGTAGGGTGTGGCTCGTGTTGGTGGGTCAGGGTTTGTGTTGTAGGGTGTGGCTCGTGTTGTAGGGTGCGGCTAGTGTTGTCAGGTGCGGCTCGTGTTGTCAGGTGAGGATAGTGTTGTAGGGTGCGGCTCGTGTTGTCGGGTGAGGCTCGTGTTGTCGGGTGCGGATAGTGTTGTAGGGTGAGGATAGTGCTGTCGGGTGAGGATCGTGCTGTAGGGTGAGGATAGTGCTGTAGGGTGCGGATAGTGCTGTAGGGTGAGGATAGTGTTGTAGGGTGAGGATAGTGTTGTAGGGTGAGGATAGTGTTGTAGGGTGAGGATAGTGTTGTAGGGTGTGGATAGTGCTGTAGGGTGAGGATAGTGCTGTAGGGTGAGGATAGTGCTGTAGGGTGAGGATAGTGTTGTAGGGTGAGGATAGTGCTGTAGGGTGAGGATAGTGTCGTAAGGTGAGGATAGTGTTGTAGGGTGTGGATAGTGTATTAGGATTAAGGTGCTGCAGATAGCATGGTCTCTGGTGGGTGTATGTACAGTGACATATACAGATGGAAAAATCCTGTGCCAGGGGTTCATCTGAGATGTAGACTACAGCCTGTGTGTCTGGAATCCATACTGTTAGATGCACATCAACGCCAGGCTCTCATAAGTGAAGTACAACAAAGGTCTGCTTTCCTCATTTCTTCAGCCCGCTCTAATTTGCCATGACTTTTTGTTGACATGAAACTAGCTCAGAATGCCTCTGCGTCATCTTTACAAATGAAGACAAACAACATTTCAGGAGCATCTGTATGAGTGCTCTCTGAGAATGGAACTGTGGTGTGATAAATGAAACACATTCAAATCGGAGAGTTGTGCCATGGCGCGTGTCCGAGCCATATCTTTTCATTGCTCTGTGCTTGTAAGAAGCCACAGTATAGATTTTCCTACACACACACGAGCAATATAAATGTTTATTGTTATTACTATTTTTCTCCATCAGGCGCTCACAGCTATCTTCCTCTTTCAATTACGGTGAAATGTCACGGAGGAAGAAGTCAGCGGGTCAAAAGCTGTGTTCTCTGTTTGATGGTGGGATTCACTCTATCATCGACACCCCGAAGAAAATATACGAACAGCGCTACAAAACACAGATATGTGCCAAAAACACTGATACAAAACACACTCATATCGAAGATGGCAGGCGTGAGTGTGTTATCAGGCAGATAGAGAGAAAGAGGGAGTCAAAAACAATTACAGGGAAATATTTTCACAAATTGGAAAGGAAAGAAATATTGGATATTTGTCAAAGGGGTATTTACCTGGCTGATGTAATTATTTTCCACCTAACTGAAAGTTGACATTCCTCTATGAGTGAGGCCTTGCAATATCTCAAAGGACTGAATGTGGATTTCTCTCGGTATGCAAAGAATACTTTCAAGTGGATAGTTTCTTGCCTGGACCTAGACAATTCTTAATCAGGTAGTCGTGTACGGTGAGATGGTTCGCTATGCTAACTACCTGATGCACTGTCATCCAGTCAGCAACTGACAGGATTGAGGGGCTTATGGGTAAAAATGGTGCACCGTTCTGGTAGATGCCGAACATCCAGCTGCTTGATTACCACAGAGCCCTCATGTTCAGAGACGAGGCACATTTAAATTCGGTCCCCCCCCCCTCCCTGGATCCCTCGCTTCTCCACCATCCAAAAAACATGGTGCAGCCTTCCACCTGCCGTCACCCACCAAGAGTTTGACAACACCCGGTATGCAATTAGGCTCGCAAGGGGGACGTCCCAATTTACTGTCTGAACATGTCATCTCTCCGCTCTCCCTCCTGTGCTCGTTGAGTGATTAAAGAGACGCTCTGGAGACTTTGAATTATTTTGAAGCAATCTACAATTTCACACACACACACAGTAAAAAGTGTGGGTGTAACAATGTAGCTGTTGGTTTGGCCTGATTTGATAACAACTGCTCCTATTCTTCTAGACAGTCCTTTTTTTCATACAAGAGGTAATGAATTAAATCGTGTTTTTATAGTTTTATAATTTCATATAATTTGATAGCCTTGTTGAATTAGCATACAATAATTATACCCATAATCTGCTATCTAGTTTGATACCTTTAATAAGAGAGCTTTAAAATCACTTATTTGATGGATGTGAGGAATATTTGTTTGTCTTTTTTACTTTATGCTTTTCCCTTTCTCTGAAACTCATCTGCTCATCAAATCTCAATATGGACATAATACTGTGCTTCCTTTAGAGGCTCTAATCAAAGCCTACAGCAGATCTATAAACAGTGATTTCAAAGGTCTACCAGTAATTGCTTTTCCGAAAAGCTGTATCCCACGTTAAGATTCGGCAAACACTGCCATTAAAACCTTGAAAGCTATGCAATAATTACAAAAACTCTGTGAACTGTAAAGTAAACACAGTCACAGGGATATAATTAACATTACTCATATCATTTTGAAGATATGATTGAATCTTTGATTTCTCTTTGTTCAGTCTTCACGTCTGCACCATCTCTGCGACGTGTCATTCCGTAGAAAGAGCTGGAAACATGGCCCCTGATCACTGGAGGATGAACGCTGTGCTGCGCCACGCCGCTCCCATCATGTGGTGGGGGGCGCACAGAGCTGTTTTGTCATTCAAATGGAACATTTAGGTTTGCTACCATTTCCTGGCCTTTGTAATCTAAACACAGAGATGGACCTTGACCAGGAGCCGAAAAGCTTGGCTCACCCACACTATCAGACTACAGTATATATATTCTGAAGTTATGGAGACTGTACTGTTAAAACCAAATGATTCGAGCTAGCCAGTAACCAGACAAGCTTGTGGCAGGACACAGTATAATTGACCTAGCACTGCTCTAGATACTTAAAAACCCCAAATCATATAATATAAATATGCAAACATAGCTTATTCAACCCCTTTAACTCATGCTTGTCCCACATCCTGTAGCTAGGTAGTCCGAGTCCGAGTTTTGGTTCCTGACAGGGCCAAGGAGCTCACGCTGATTCTAACCCCGCTCTAATCACGTCCTGTCGGCCGGGGTGTCGGGTTTCGCTCGGGCTGCAGGTCACACACAGACCCTCATTCAGTGTGTCAAGGCCCCCATACGGGGAGAGGTCGGGGTGCCACTCCAATCCCTAACCCTCCTTGTAAAGCCTGCAGTCTGTGAAGGCTGTCAGTGGTCAGGCTCCTGGGCTCTCACTACAGATGTCTGTGGTGTGTGTCTGTAACTCTCCATTTGCAGCCTGTTGGAAGGAAGCTGTTGTTACAGGAGCAGTGCAGTGGAGTTGTTTTGCCGTGTGTGTGTGTGTGTGTGATGTCCTCTTCCTGACCGGCAGCCTATGAGCTCCTGGTCAGGAATACGATTCAGAGGTTTAGAATCCTAAATCTCAAGGGGAAAGACGCAAACACATTTCTCCCTGCCCCTCTTGTTCTCTCTCTCTTTCTTTGCTTTCGCCGCCCCTCCCTCTATTCGTCTTGTCACAGGGTTATTCAGTGAGTCACGTCACCCCCCCTCCACAGTGTCCTCTGAGACTAGGACAGACACCTGCTCACCCCTTCTGTATACAGATCTGTCTGACTAAACACAGCAAACCCTAACATCATGGACTTGCATTATGCTGCTTCTTACGTATTTACCCCAAACTAGACGTGCTGTACAATGTAGATATGTCACAATCAATGTTATCCTTCAATGTCATTTGTAATCATGAAAATAATAATCATATATTAAGACTGGCTTGAATTCAGAATGCAATGTTTCAATGGTTAAAAACTCAACAAAACAACACCAAATTAGGAATTAGAAAGGAAAAAAAAAGATCCTAACCGTCCAACTGTAACAGAGTCCATTCCACAAGCAAGAAATGCCTGGTTGCTGCACACAGCCTCTGTACAGTCCTGGAGAGGGAGACCACAGGCGGGCCCAGACACTGGGTTCTTTCTTCCCTGGCCCACTTGGTTCCCTATTATCCTGCTGCTGCCGAGGGGACAAAGTGTGTGAGAGGGCACATTCCTTTCTCCACACATCATCTGGACAGGTCTGCAACGCGGGCCCGAGGTTTCTATAGATACACACCTCTGCGGCTTTTCAATGCGTTCCATTATCCTCGTGTGCCACATGCAGTGATATGTACTGTCCTGGTGTTTCCACCCTATTCCACTCCATTTGAGTGCAGGCCGTGAGCCCGGAGAGTTCTCTGCTCCACTGTAACACAAGCAGATGTGTCTGTAGACGTGTGCTACTGTAACGCCACCCTGTTGTTGTTATTTCACACGCCAGACAGATCCCTGACGTGACGTTCGCTGAAACATCCTTTTCTTTCTCTCGCGACGTGGATTTAATAGAACGACTAATCGTTCGGGGCTCAACTGTCGACGTTTCCGTATCGCTGCGATGTATATAGTTCTCTTAAATTACAGGGAGCTTGTGAGCTGTTCTGGTGATTCCTACACAATCAGAGGTCTCTATTACGCTTCAGTACACTTGACACTATTAAATATACAGGCTGGGTAATCCACAGCTATTTCTACAATAACCGTCAGTAGTTGCACAAATGTAGCTGTTTCTTACACCCACTGTGACCAGATTTAGTGTCGGTGTATAATTACTGTACCTGTACGCGAAGCAGAGGTATTTACAGTATCATTTAACCAGTGAGATATTACATTCACATTCTCCATGTTTCCTTTCAAAGCTTCTCTCTACCCGCTGCGTCCAATACCCTGAATTCAAATTTACATTAATTAAACATCTTAATCCTTTGAATTGTGTCCTGTAGCGGCCCACATTAGCATATGTACAGGAGCTGGATGACCACATGCATGGTCAGCCATGCAACACCCTCTCGTCTGGCTAATGTCATTCATGCCTCTATTGTGATCAGCTGGTCAAGGGGAAAATCCCTGAGATGTGGCTCCAGCGTGTGCTGGAGGGAGGGAGCGGGAAGTAAGGAGTCCTGGAGCGATCCCTCTGCTCACGCACAGAGAGACCCTGAGACAAGAGACAACACGGGATAGGGACAGGATGTTTATCCTCCCCCTTCTTCTGTTGCTATCTATCTCTTTTATTTTTGTGTTTGTGTCTCTCTCTCTCTCTCTTTCCTCTCTCTCTCCTCTCTCTCTCTGCTCTCTCTCTCTCCTCTCTCCTCTCTCTCTCTCTCTCTCTCCTCTTCCTCTCTCTCCTCTCTCGTCTCTCTCTCTTTCCCTCTCTCTCTCTCTCTCTCTCCTCCCCTTGCTCTCGTCTCTCTCTCTCTCTCTCTCCCTCTGTCGCTCTCTCCTCCCTCCCTCTGTCGCTCTCCCTACTCTCCCCTCCTCTCTCTCTCTCCCTCTCTCTCTCTCTCTGTCTCTCTCTCTCTCTCTCTCTCTCTCTGTCGTCTTCTCTCTCTCTCTTGCTGCATCTCTGTCTGTATCTGGGCTTTGCTTTCTCTCTCCTTCTCCCTTCTCTCTCTCTAACTTGGCTGGAAACCAAAAGAAGGAAGTGCCTTGCTTGTCACTCTCTTTCCCTTCGTACATTACATAAGTCATGTTCAGTGAGGGAAGTGAGGTACTGCCATCCAAGTCCTCTTGCACAGTGATTATGCTCAGCCGACTCATTCACCGCTGTGTTTTTCTTCATTGGATAAAGAAATGCTTTATAATACAGTGCTGTTTTGGAATGGATCGAGTGATGTTTGACATGGAAGGCTTGTTTCATGAAAGTATGGAGTGTTCCGACCTGCGCGTATGAGGGTATCTCTCAGTCCGAGTGGTTTGTGAACTTTTGCTTATCTGGTCTGGTCGCTGGTGTCTCTGTTCTGCTCCGCTGACTGCTCCCTTTTAAGTTAGGGCTCAACACATAGTAGTCTCAAGGTTTTCTCATCAGACACGCACACACCACTCCCCACGCACCGAGAGATAGAGAGAGACAGAAGAGAGAGATCTCTCTCTCTCTCTCGTCTCTCTCTCTCTCTCTTCTCTTCCCCCTTCCCTCTCGTCTCTCCTCGCTCCTCTCTCCCGCTCGTCTCATCTCTCTCTCTCTCTCTCTCCCCCTCTCGCTCTCTCTATCGCGCTCTCGCTCGCTCCTTCCTCTCTCTCCTCTCCGCTCTTCTCTCTCTGGATCTCTTTCCCGTCGCTCTCCTACTCTTCGCTCCGGTCCGCGCCGCGCTCTCTCTCTCGCGTCTCCCTTTTTGCTTCTCTGTCCCCCCTAGCCCCTTCTCCCTCTCAAAAAAACTTACAGTCTCCCAATTACGATATACCAATGTTCGTAGTAAACCCAAGAACAGTGCATTATCGTTTAGAATTTACTTGGATGGAAGAAACTACACCAGTGGGAGACTGTGCCAAAGCGTAGAAAGTACTAAATCATGATAACACTAAATTGAAGTAAATCTTTTTAATAATACGAGATCTTCTCAAGTACGATGGCAAATCCTAGAGTAGGAACTGTAGTAAGGATAATTCAATCTGTCGTTTGGGACTGTAGATCATGTCATTTAAACTGTAGTTTGGAACTGTAGTTAGTGTAAATGTCCTCTGAATGCAACTGTGGGATGAACAATTCCACACGGGTCCTGCTGTGTTGTGATGGGTGGTCTGGTCTGGTCACCCTGTTGTTGTTGGTTAGCCTGTTGAAGTACCTTTCTGAATGCCAGATTCCACTCATATGCTGACTAGTTACATATTGTACCTGTTAGTCATTTACCTAGAACCAGTTTAGCGCCTCCTCCTACAGCCTCCAGGAAACATCAATACTTCAACACACCCATCCTTCCACCTGTGCAAATGGGCCTCTGTAAACACAGCGCAGCGGGCTACCAGTATGTGGTTAGCCCCAGCCCAGGACCAGCCCTCGCTGGATGTGGTGACCTAAGGAGAATCACGGTTTCTAATTCCTTCCAGGTGTCAAGTAGTCCTTTCTACACGCGAAAGGTTACGTTTGACCGGTGCGTAGATCATTAGGGCTTGTTTTTCTTCTCTGCTCTATTCTGCAGTTTTTGGGGGCCAGAAATGCAAGACCCTCATAGAGCCTTGTGTAGTATGAAGCATTTATGATGATGTATAAGCATGTATAAGGACCTATTCATAAGTCCTACCAGGCTCTGGACTCGTCCAGGGAAGGTCACTCTGTACTGCTCTGGTTTCTGTGTGTGTGTGTTTGTGTAGCTTCGGTTTCTATGTGTGTGAGTGTATTAGTGTGTGTGTGTGCACAGAAGGACCTAGCATTCCTCTTGCAGTTGGAGGCATGTCCCAGCTAATCCAGCCTGTATCACACAGCCAGACAGTTTCCATGACCTCAGCAGCTGTAGTGGCCTTGTTATAGTCTGAGTGCAGTATAGAGGCTGCTTTAACGAGACTTCAGCGGGCACCGCAATCTGAGAGCCGTAGATGTAACTCCTCTAATGTAACACGGTACGGAATTTAATATTTAACAGTAGGTTATTCACATGACAGCCTTACTGAGGCTTGAGTGTGTTTTGGGCTCTGTGCCAGTGAGTTTTTGAACCGGATGAACTCAGCTAGCTCGTTTAAGTCAAAGTAAGACCATTTAAATGTGTTGATTGCCCACCTGCAGACATGGTATCGTTGGCCTCTTAACTCTAGAAGTGTTTTCTCATCTTTTACATTAAACAAATACACCTGGGGGACCAACTATTTAAAACTAGCTCAGTGACCAGTCAGTCATTCAGTCAGACATTCAGTCAGTCATTCAGTCAGTCAGTCAGTCATATCAACACACATGCCATACTGTACAGTCTAGCTCAAAGCCTGTCAATCAAATCAAGATAGACCCCCCCACCACAGCATTCCAAAGTGCTGACATCATGTTCAGACTCAGCAGACTCTCACAGTAGTATGAGAACACAGCAGAGCCTGGAAAATCCCTTTAGTCATGTTCTAAAGTGAGAGAAGAAAGAGAGGGAGAGGAAGAGATACAGAGAGAGAGAGAGAGAGAGGGCATGGTTAAAATTAGAGGACATGGTTTTCAACCCTCTTAAATTAGATTAGACGCCGTCATTGCACCAAGACTCCAGAACATCTACTGCGTGTCCATACTGAAGAGTCAGCTGTTCCAGCACATAGGTTGTAACACATGTCATCAGCTCCACTGCATGTTAGACAACACGACCACCATACTTAGCATAGTGTGAGTGTATGTATAAACCTCTACATCTCCATGATGACGTCTGGCTGCTTTGCATCAGATTCAGGTTCCGTATCTCTGTGAGGGCCTGTCGTTTCTTCTTTTGAACGACTTCACTCTGTATGAAGAGTCATCCTCATGCATTGTGGGTTTGAATATGTTTTTCAAAACCATTTTCAACAATTTGGCAATTCTTTATTTTGCTTTTAATTGCCCTCTGGATGATCCAGTCCTGCTGTTCTCCCGGCCTTCACAGTTCACACCACTAATTAGACCCACTTTTAAACGCTGCAATTCACGTCGGCGTGGAAGAGAACACACACCCACCAATCTCTGAGCCACGGAGCCGTGATGCGGTGTTGTGCTCACCGCCCACACCGCAGGGAGGAGGAAACCACCACGTAACCCCCCTCGCCACAATAAGGCCCCTGGGTGAACTTCTGAGACGACGGGGGAAAAAAATCTTTGTTTTTTATCGTCACTGTAACTGCGAAGAACCCTCGTAATTCCTCTCCCACTTAATCTCTCCCATGCCTTCTGAAGGCTGCAGATGAACGCGGAGGGGAAGGCGCTATGCAGATGTGGTTGTTTGTTGCTCTCTCTGCGTCTCCAGACAGTGAACGACTCGGGGCTGGGACGGGCTGTCATTCCCACTGGCAGAGGTCCACTTGGAACCCATGCGAATTTGTGGTTCAGCATCTTTTCAAAACGTCTCTGACTGGTGACGAGCAGCTGCGTGGAGCCGAGCGTCTCTCTGGGAACCTGGGTTCTCCTTGGTTCTTGAACGTATAGCGACACCGAGCTCCGTTCGACGGCGCTAAATTGAACTAAGCTTATTTCAAGTGAGCCGATTCAAGTGAAAGCTCACAGTGAACTGCGCTAACTGAGTTATCTTCAACCGAGTTATCTTCATCTGTGGTTTCCAACTTTCCCAGTGGAGACGCTTTCAAATTCAGCTTCCCACACCAGCAGGGTGGCGTTCAGTTCAATCAGAGGTTGCATACAATCTTCTAAATAAATCAGAGGGAAATCTATGGAAACCAATGGTAGATTGGGGACGGTCTCAAATAAAGACTCTAATTAGAACTGCTAGCACTGCTGTGCTGTGTCCTCGGTTCACCCCCGAAGTTTGATTCAGTTGTCACATGATGCCACAGCAATACTGCTCGGCAATTTCTTAACATGTCACAATATTTCATTTCAGATCTGGGTGTCCGTGCCACGGAAGCAAGCGCAGATGAGCGGTGTCAGGGTGAGTCCTCCCGTCCTCAGCCTCATGAAGGCCCCAACACCACAACAGCTGTTCCTTCTGAATCACGGGAACTCTCCACTGTGGGATGGTAATTCAACAGGCCCTCGTTCCAGCTCTGGCTGTCCTCTGATTGGTTCGTTTCTCATATAAAATCCCGGGGCGGCGGCGGTGTGTGTTGTGAGCAGGGCTGGTCGCCAGTTGTGTGGAGCTGCACTCCCATGCATTGTGATGCATGTAAGGAGTACAGTCAGGATACAGGAAGGTCAAGTCTGAAGGTAGTTAGTGTACATCTAGGGAGGGTTAAAGGTGTTTAAGGACTTCATGCTGAAACATGGAGAACCCCTGCCACTACCAGTCCATTGTTTCTCAGCGGTGGGGTTAGGATTTCTTTTGTTGTACAAATCAAAAAATTACTTATTCAAATTGACTGTTCTCATTCACATTGTGACTCTTTTTTATATTGGACAGAGAACGGACTAAAGAAAATATTACCTGTGGCGCTTCTGAATCATTTCACTTTTCTGTTCTATTCCTTTGTCTGTATTAAAAACAGATCTATTTGACATTACTAATCTGACTTCAAAGAGCTTTCGTCATGTTAAAGCCCTAGTCAGTGGTGATAAGAAAATATGCTTTTATTGTTAAGCCCACATCCTCATTCATTCAAACCCAACCCGATGAATATTGAGTTTTTTACTGGCAATTAAAATTTGAATTGGTCACATTCTTCAGTGTCAGCTCTTTATATCACGGTGAGACATAGACACATGCACAGCATGCGTTGGAAAGGCACACACACACACACACACACACACACACACACACACACACACACACACACACACACACACACACACACACACACACACACACACACACACACACACACACACAAAGACCCTTCTCCTTGGTCACAGAGTGTGTGAGCATGAGTCTTGCCCAAATGCATGCCTGCCCACATGCATCCAGCACAGAGGTTTCTCCCTGTGGGGGGAGGGGGGGGAGGGAGGGGGCTGGGGGGTGTGGGGGGGAGCTGAGGACCTGTCTTGCAGTCTGGACCCAGCCCTCCCTCTGGTGGGCAGGGGTGTGTACCTGCATCCTTCTCCTGGGTTTTTGTTTTGCTAGCCAGTCTCATTACCCAGGTGTTTACCTCTGAGAGAGGAAGCACTTGTCAACGACGCCTGCCAGCCAGGGCTAGCCTGGGGGAGGGAGAAGGAGGAAGAGGGTGGAGGTGGTGGGAGGGCTGGCGTCTGGGAAGGTTTTTTTCTGTGTGTGTGTGTGTATCTGTCTGTGTAAGCCTGCATGAGTGTGTGTATCTGTGTGTGTGTGTGTGTGTGTGCAGAGGTATACCCTGTCAGTCAGGTCACTGGGTTCCTCGACTCCTTGGAAGGGGAGTGGGGTGGGGTGGGGGGGGGGATAAGGGCTAGGCGCTGACAAGGATTTATGAACAGATAGTGTCAGACTGCACGCACGTAGCCCTGTCCCTGCCTGTCTGCTCCAGCCAGGGACGAGAGATGAGCTCCACCACCGCTTCACTTCCTGTTGACCTTCTCTGCTTCTCTCCGTGGGCGCTGAAGGTGGTTCGCAACTGCAATGGGATCCCCCTGCTCGAGTTAGTTAAAAGTGAAATTGTCCGTCTTTGTTATGTAGTCCTTCACGTGGGTGATGTTTGATATCTGTTGGCCCACGGCTGGTGTTCTGAGGTTTTTTGAGGTGCCTGAGATCGTTTTGAAACAGCATTCTCATGATGAGAAAACCCTGTTCAGAAGATGTGAGCTTGAGTGTCGTCATCAGAGCACAAGGGCGTCCTTGTTGTCTAAGGTCGAGGTGTGGGGTAGATCTCTCGCGAGCGTAGAGCGAGCGAGCGAAGAGCAGAGAGAGAGAGAGAGAGAGAGAGAGAGAGCGAGAGAGAGAGCGAGAGAGAGAGAGAGAGAGAGAGAGAGAGAGCGAGCGAGAGAGAGAGAGAGTAGAGAGAGCGAGAGAGAGAGCGAGAGAGCTCGAGAGAGCGAGCGATCAGAGATCGAGAGCTCTGCGAGCGATGATAGATCGCTCGGAGCTCTATCTCTCTCTCTATCTCTCTATCTCTCTCTATCTCTCTCTCTAGCATCTATCTCTCTATCTTCTCTTCTCTCTCCTCCCTCTTTTTCTCTCTGAACAAAGCCTGGTCAGACACTGCTGATTGTTTCCTGACTACGAAGGCCTTGTTTGTATATCATCCTGAGGCTGGGGAGCACGTGTTCAAGTACACTATAGACCATAGACCACTGGGCCTCTCCTCTGTCTATACAGAGCTAGCTGACACAGTAGCTGCATAGAACTGTCTACTGTCTATAAGAATGATGCCTTGACACTATATCTGGAATCTTTCCGGACATTTCCGGATGATGTGTTTCATTAGTTGAACAAGAGCCCCTGTGTGATATGGAGTTAAGTCTCATCAGCCTCCGCAGTATTATCTGTCGTTGTTTTGTTTATCCAGTAAGTGAGCCACCAGAGATGGAACGAAGCCAGACCCAGAGCACATTCTTTTCTCTCAGTCTGGGGTGTCATCGTCTTGGATTGTGCTCACTGTGGGTTCAACTACAGTATTTGTGTGCAGTGACTTAATAAAAGGTCTCCCTTCTTTAGCTGGGCGTGTATCCACTACTGTTGATTTGTGATTCCGATTCAGGCCTAGAAACGTTGTGTACAAAGTGAGGATGCTTTAATCTCACTCTTTTGAGGGACTTAGTCTGTGCTGGCCGAGCTCAAGTCCGAGGTGAAGCTCGACAAGAGACCTGTGTTCAAATCTTGCCTCGGGCAGTCTTGGGGACACATGCTACTCGTTTCCCCTGCAAGCGAAAACGCCTTAATCCCGCCCCCAGCTCTGAGCTGTGTGGTGGCTGGTCTACGAGCAATGATGTTTGTGTAACGTACACTCTATATATCCGGCAGATTTAAAAGAGCATACATGCTGTGTGATCAAAAAAAATAAACATGGGAGCAATTATTATGGGACACTATATCGCCGTCAGGGAGCGGGATCTTGGGCTTCCATCGTGTCCTCCACCACGGGGCTGGGCATGTCCCCGACGCCACGGAGACACAAGCATGTCCTGCATCGCTGCTTTGATACTGCTGCGTGTTTGTGTTGGTGCGTCTGGGTAGAAAAAACGAATAATTCATTTTTGTCACGTGGGCTTTTTTTTTGTCCTTGCTGTGCAAGAGAGGGCCCTGGCTTGTGCTCTCAGTGTGAGTGTTGGATGTCTCATTAAAACACATGCGTGGTTTAGCCCCGGCATTCAGCTTCACCCTTCTGTCCTGTTTGATATTTAAGGTTGCTGAGCTCAACACAAAGGTACTTGATTTATACAGGACTACATGTGGAGTCGAAATGTACATTTCCAAAGTCAACACGAGAGCTCGAATGCGCAAGGCTATACCATGCATTAGAAGAAGTGCTCCCGTTCTATTCATCTCTTTGGATACATTTAGAGTATGTCTTTCAGTTCTCTGAAAGATGTGCGCATGAAAGGCTTATATGTGTGTATGCCCAAAGCATAATGTAAACACTGTTTACTTTGAATATGTACCTCAAGAGATATGCAGTATAACGTAACAAACAACAAACGTAACAACCTTGAAAGGGGAAGCGTCAATTATAAAGACCATTGAAATAGAAGTCATGTTCATTTATGGGATGTGCTGAATAAGGGGCATGGTAACCAGCTCCAGTTTCTTTGCACAGTCTCTGACGACTCTTCATTGGATATCGCTATCTGTGGCTTGCAGGTCGGACTCTTTTGAGCAGTGGGGTTCAGTGGTCACGCAGGCCGCAGGCCCTGTAACAGAACGTACTTCCTGTTTCTCCACAGTGGCCCCCTCAGAGGCGAGCAAACAGTCATCAGCTCACAGGAAGTGTGCAGGAAGTGAGATCCGCGGTGGAGGGACCTGCCCGGGCTCGTCTGGAGACCAGACGCCTAACTGTCGCTCTGCACCTGAGTCCTGGAGAGGGAGATTACAGAGTCACGTGATGACGGAGGAACCTCCACTGGGCGAGACACGACGAGACTCGCCGACTGACTCAAACGCATTTGAAGGTTTTTCTCTTCATAGTTTGAGCATTGATACAGTTAGGACGCAGCCTGTACCAGAGGGGTTCTGAGAGATCCGTAACAACTGAGGATGCCTTGCCTGAATGCCTTGTACATTGTGTTGTGTTTGATGCCTTGTACCTTAACACACCTTGGGATGGAGGCTGCGAACAGAAATGACTGATGGCTGAAGTGACTGAGAGCATGAGATATTATTAGAACCAAGGTCATAAGTGTCTCACTGAGACCATACAGGATACTGAACTTATAGGATACGGCACCTTTTCGTGGCCAGCAGCCTAATAGTACATACTAGCTAATGCTAAACCAGAGCAGTAGTAGAAGTGGAGTAGAACTCCCTCATGTGTAAATTGATGTTGTTGGAAGGTGGTTCACAGTACAAACAGGATAGGCCCTTGTCGTCTTCGATGCTCTGGTGAGCTCCTGCATGCCTACACACCTCTCGTTTTCTGGTAGCGATGAAAAGTGTTGAGATTTCACCCAGCCGAACCGAGCCTAACAGGGGGAGGAGAGAAGAGAGGGGAAGAGTGTGTGTGGTATAGAAACATCTATAGGGGGCTGTGAATGGAAGGTTATTTTTTTCCATTTGTTATTTATTCAGGAAGGTGGAGGATGATGAAACATTTACAGCTGCTGGAATCACCTCCGCTCAACAGCAAGAGGTTTTGATGTTTCTCGGCTGAGGGGAAACTTGTTATTTTTCAATGTGGTGGTACTGTGAAAGAGCGGCACGCATTCAGGCTCACAGACACACTCTGAAGTCCTGTCTCCTCTCAGGCTGAAGTAGTTACAACACACCAGAAGTATCTACCAAAACACCAAAGGTATCTAGCAGCACGCCAGAAGTATCTAGCAGTAGACCAGAAGTATCTAGCAGGCAGCAAACCAGAAGTATGTACCAGCAGGCCAGAAGCAGACCAGAAATAACAACCAATAGATCTGAAATATCCAACTGTAGACCAGAATGAATCATAGGGTTCTAGTGGGGGCCTTTTGGCAAGGCTACTCTCCAATACAGGGGTGGTTCAAAGCACCAACAGCTTCTACCCTACTGCCAGAACTGCTACGCTAACCTAGCAGAATCCTAACCTGCCGGTACAAGTCATGTCCTAATCAAAAGCACTTTGCCTTAGTACTCATCTCACAGCTAATTGTCTAATTGTTTACCCCGGTTACAAGGTTACGGCACAGGGTAAGCTGAGACTCACCTGTCGCTTTGCACTAAATGAGTTAGTTTTTTTCCCGTAGAGCTGCTGTGTTGCAGGTAATTACGTGTCATAATTGCATTAGCCTCAGAGCAGTCTGTAATGTGGCATGAGATAGCATCATTAAACACTGATACATCATCATGGTGTGGCTCTTTGAAAGCTCTTCCATGTCTGGTGTTGCAAAACATGAACCACGGTGTAGCTCTGTTGCCAGGTGGGGTTATCTCAACATTTATGGGCTTTATTCATGAATATTTTTAATAGTTTGCCGTCTATCACCACCAGTTGACCTTTGCCACCAACCCTCCGGGGCCAAACTAGTGTCTATTTTCCAGGTATGCTTCAGAGGAAGGATATCTTGACTGAGCTTCACAACAGAGCAGACTGTGTTGATGTAAACAGTCTAAATGAGGCTCTCGCCTCTGTGGAGGCTGATGCAATACAACGAAAGCTCTGGAGTCTCAGTGTAGAGAAGAGCCACAGAATGCTTTACGCTCCATCTCCCTCAAGGTGTTTTTTCCACTCTCTCTCTCGTTTTCTCTCTCTCTCTCTCTCTATCTCTCTCTATCTCTCTCTCTCTCTCTCTCTCTCTCCCTCTCCCACTCTTTCTCTCTCTCTTCCCGCCCATATCTCTAAGATCAAGTGAGTGGTCAACTCGTGAAGGAAGCTACATTTGAACCAGCCCCACCCAACTTCAGTCTCCAGTGATCGCGTGGTTCACATGTAGCGAAGGTAGTTTGGCAGGTCTATGCTGTGAGTCACTCACCCTGCACTGAGACCCCAGGGTCTTCATCCAGACCTGTTTGTCTGATGGAGAACTGTTGAACGTGAGAGAGTCTAAGACTACATCCTTTAAAGGCCATGTATGAGACAGATAGTGAAAGGGTGTGACAGAAGACAGTGGTGGAAGTCAGTCGGTTGGTTCTCACTGTTAACCGACTAGGAGGTCATGTATTTGTGTCCAGGTCTGAGGAAAATCTGAGGGTCACTGAAGGTTGCAAGAAGGCACCAGTTCTGTCTGGACTCAAGCATACTGTCTAAACACTTCTAAAGCTCCTCTGCCCTACAAGTGGAGCTAAATATATCAGTCTCGCTCCTGACGGAGGGTTCCCAATGATTAAGGATGTGGGCGTGTGTGTGTCTGTGTGTGTTTGCTTGGTTTGGTGCAGTCTACAAGGCTGACGCTTTCTATTTACAGTCCATGTGATAGCCATCTTGTCCTTCTACTCATTTAAAAAGGGTTGACCTCCAATGCTGACTCAACATAAATACTTCATTACAGTATGTGGGGAAGGTCAAAAGTCGACATTGATTAAAGACACTGAGGGTCTTTAGCAAAACATCTGTATCTCAAAATGTGCTTCCCAAATAAAGATTTTTTCCTTCGAACATCCATGTGGGTGAGGTTGTATTTGCTGTCAGATTTTCTATTGAGAGCTCTGTGTCTTGTGATGTGGGGAAATCTAACACCTACAGTATTTAACACAAATAATCATACACAGCGTTTAACATACAAAGAATGCATTTCTCTATACATGTACACACACACACACACACACACTTGAATGACCAACACAGTTCCACTACACTGCTGTTTTCCCCAACAGTGGATGCAATTCTAACCCTAACGCTAATTGTAACTCAAAAACCCCCTCGAAACGGAACATGAACTTATAAGGACCACGAAAATGTCCACAAGTAACATTCCTCTTCGTTTTTTCTATTCTTGAGGGGACTTCTGGCCTGTATATGAACAGTTAAACACACACACTATCACACACACACACTCACACACACACACACACACACACACACACACACACACACACACACCACACGCACACACACACACACACACACACCACACTGCCAGGAAATAATGACCAGACATAATGAAATCACTGTTATTCGGTGTGTGCTGCATGGGTTGTGATGCTATCCCAGATACTGCCCGCCTCACAATAAGAGACTGTTAAAGCAGAACGTTCAGGATGCAGGGGGGGGTGGGGGGATGGTGGAGACCCTTCCAATGATACAAAACAGAAATCACATTACTGCAGGTTGGGCCGGCCAGCACTGTAAACATCTCCTCTATATTAGAAATGTTTCGAGTATACAACGGAAGCATAATGCGCTCTTATATGGACATATTTGCAAGTGAATTGAGGTTCCATATTGCTTAGATGGAAATCACACTGGCATTGTGTTGAAAGACCGGGAGTCCAATATTGTCTGTGATTGAATTGAATGATATCTGATGGAGAGAGAAAATGGAGAATATGTAAACTGAATGTGCACTGTTTGGCCAAAATGATACTAAAGAACGAATGGCTTTTGAAACAGCATGACCAAATTATACGGAAATTACAGTGCAGCCAATCCTTAGAATCACGAGGGAAATACAGACACAAAAACACTGGGAGAATAAGATATATTGGGGCGCATGCTTCAAACAGCTACAGGTCTGAAATGTGAGAGCTTGCTGGTTATCAACGGACAGCCCATCAGTTCCGCTCATATCTTCCTCCCTCAATTTATCTCAATTTCCTATTTCATACACCACCTCACTATCTTACCCTTCCCATCTTCTGCTTTCTGCTTCTCTTTCTCTCGCACACTAGCTGTGCCGCCTACTCTACTACTGCCTCGATTTCCCTCTCTCTCTTTTTCCTCCTCATCCTTTTCCTCTCTGGCTCATTTGGGCTTTTCCCTCTCCAACTCTTCACCTCGTCTGCCTCTGCCATTCGGCACGAGATGTCTGTTCTCTTTCACCCTTTAGCTGTCTCTCTCGGTCTGTCCTCCTTCTCTCTCTCTCTCTCTCTCTCATCCTCTCTCTCTCTCTCTCTCTCTCTCCCCTCCTCCTCCCCTCTCTCCCTCTCTCCCTCTCCCACGCAGACAGATATACAGCGAAGCGGGCAGACACATGCAGTGTGTCTGGCTGGAGCAGCTTACAGTGACTGGTACTCCCCGCTCGAGCGAGCCCAAACCTCCGTGCTGGCTGCCTCCGCCAGCTGTGCACTGCTGACCCAGTAAACTTTCCGGTGAACCTCAAATCCTGCCTACCCATTCGCTGGCTGCCGCATCATGTGACCACCCGACTGCCACCTCCTCGCTGAAGATGCAGCTCTCCCAAAAACTCAGCCTCCCCGCAGCTCGCTCAGAGGACGCCTTCTTCAGCGGCATCTCTCTCCCTCGGACGACTCCCCTTCTGGTCGTGATTTCGATGCTACCGGATGAGGGAGGGTGTCTGGGAGGTGGGGAGAACACAGGAAAGGAAGGGAACCTTGCGGGCATTCACAGGGCAAATGAGAGACGCAAATCGTTGTTAGGGTTTCGTTTTTGTGGCGGAGTAGGATATGAGTTGGCAGGATTTTCCCAGCGCTCCACTCACACTGCGGGTGTCTCGTTGCATCCCCCAGAGGCAGAGGAGCAGTTGTCTCACATGGTCTCTCCCTACGCCAGTCTGCTTGAAGCCCTTCAATTATAATCAAACTTTATTGGAACCCTCATTTATAATCAAATTGATTTACTTTCATTCGTCGCCTTCCAGGCTTCTTGCACCGACTTTCCGGACACGAGAATCATGGGAAACTCAGTTTCATGTCCAACTTTTGTGGCACCTACCCAGGCTGCTAGATCCAGTTTCCCACACTTCCCCCCCCCGCCCCCACTCTCCGTTTGAATCCTCTCCTTGTCGCCTCCCTCTGTTCTTCCCCTCCCCCTCCCTCTCTTCTCCTCCCTCTCTTTTCCCATGCTCTCATCCTCGCAGCTGCGAACCTGGGAACCGGCTCCTGTCCTGTCCTGGGGTCCTCCAGAGCTCGCCTGTATTTCCACACAATCATATTGTTCCACAACGTGGACGAGAGATCACAGGGGACGAAGGGGTAGAGAGAGACGGGGGGACGGAAGGACAGGAGGGAGGGAACAGAGATAACATAGGTATGTTTGTCTGACTGATCATTCCACACGTCCCCTCCCTACCTCCACCTCTCTCTGACGTTTGAACAGAAATTATTTTCAACATCTGCAAAAACCACACAAACTCTCTCCTGATATGAGGAGCCTTTGCCAACACAGCCACCATCCGTTCCCTGTTCACATTGCAGGAACTAGAAACATATTTCACGGCGTCTGTCCTCCTGAGACCGTAAGGTGGTACACCGTAGCGGGATTTGAGTAAATTATCTGTGTGACTGCCACCAAGGTGTGAAGTGATTAAGAGTTTGAAAGCTGCTCGTGATTCCCTGGACACAGACAGAGTGGGACGCCTGAGGAATGGCATGATGACCACAGAAGCTCTGTAATTACCTGCTTCAATTTCAAACCCAGCTCAGTCCCAGATCCCTGTAATTAATAGCAGCGCAGATACTGTAAATAAAGGCAGGGAGTCGTTTATTGTTGACAGGATTGTCGACTGGCAGTCCTGTCATATGACACGACAGTCTGTGTGGGAGGTGGAGGTCGAGAGAGGGCTTCGCCTTCGAGTCTCCGCGTTGACACGTTGGGAGGGGTTTGGTGGCTGGGATTGAGAGACGCACACGCGTGCATATTCGCATCCAAACACTCAACCTTTCTTCCTCTCTTTCCCCTCTGCCGTCGCTCACTCTCTCTCTACTGTAGTATATCACCCTCTATCTGTTTCACAGACACACTCGCTCCCTCCTTTTTTCCTACAGTCAGTTTCCTGCCTTGCACATGAAAGACACCCTGAGCCAAGGCCCCGTCTGTGGGTATGCAGGACAGCTGGGCTCTGGGAAACAGCAGTCTGGCCTGGAGAGAAGACAGAGGAAGATGGATTGATAGGAAAATTGTTAGATGGATGGGTAGATAAATGTGTGAATAAATCAAAGGATAGACAGATGGATGGATGGATTTATAGAAGAATGGATTGATAGATGGACGAATGGATTCTTAGAGGGGTAGATGGATGGATGGATGGATGGGTGGATGGGTAGAGGTATGGATATTGTTATATGAATCTAGCTGTTGCTAGCCCCAAATGTCTGGCCCAAGGGTGTGGGAACGTGTCCTCTTAGAGAGAGAGAGAGAGAGAGAGAGAGAGAGAGAGAGAGAGAGAGAGAGAGAGAGAGAGAGAGACAGAGAGAGAGACATATATAGGCAGAGAGAGAGGGGGAGGGAGGGGGTGGGGGGAGAGAGGAAGAGGGAGCCATGAACTCCTCTGAGGCTGTGTATAATCAAACCCACACCCCCAGTTCACTCAGTTCTCATATGGCCCCGTCACAGCAAGCCAGAATAGAAGCAGAGTTGTTCCCTTGCATACACACTCTATATTTTCCAGTAATTGTATTTGGATATCTCTTCCACACCCTACTTGCCCATCCCTTCCATGCCCCCTGGCTGTGTTGGCGGGTGGGTTAACCTATCATGCCAGCTTTGCTAGTCATGCCAGTCTGCATGTGGCTCAAGCCCCCGAGGGAATAGTTGATGCGAGAATGTGGGCAGCGAGCAAAGCCAGCTGTGCCCATCTCCTTCCATGCCCACCCCCGGTGCCTAGGCTGGGGTTGACTAGCAACTCTCTAGTAAATGCTCAGTTCTGTCAGCTGTTAACATTTCTCCACCACAGGACTGTCGGTATTTCCTCTTGGCCTAATGGTAAATGACGATGGGGTGGAATGCATGCGGAATGGGGTTCCATCTCTCCCGGTGTTGTGCTTAAGGTGTCAAGAGGACTGGTGCTTTTTTGAAATCCTCTTAAATGAAACAATTCGACATAATTTATGTTGTGTTAAACAATATATTCGCTTAGGTTGCACTCTGGTGAGCAACATGTGAGCAACATCCCCACCTCTTCCTCCTTCATTGTCTAGAGATTTAGTCATCACTGAGATATCAAGCTTGTTTGTCTCTGATCTTTGTATCGGTAACAACATAACAGGTGTCTGGGCCCTGTATTCTTCCCGACATCATGATTCATTCTGTATATCAATTATATTTTCACCACAGATATTGATCTCCTCTACCCCCGCAGGCAACCTATTCTTATTAAACAATACAACTGACTCAGTCACCGGGCACAGCTCACTCACTTCCCCTAACAAGAACTCACTACAACATGCACCCCCCCACCAGCTCAGGAATACGAGCTGATTACTAGGGTGCGTTGGGATTTCTGTTGTGGGGGGAACTTTTTCTAAATGGTCGGACGGAGAGTAGAGAGAGAAAGAGGAGAGGCAGAGAGAGAGAAAGGGGAGAGGCGGAGAGAGAAAGGGGAGAGGCAGAGAGAGAGAAAGGGGAGAGGCAGAGAGAGAAAGGGGGGAGAAAGAGGGAGAGGAGGAGAGCAGGGGGGGAGAGGGGGACAGATTTGGAGTCCAAAAAATAATGAGCTCATATCTCTAGCCAGGAGGTAGTGCTAGCAATTACCATGATCCATGGACTCCAGCTCTGTGGGATACTTCACTCTCCACACCGGGACAGGGGGAAAGATTGCCAGATACACAGAGCTTCTCTTTTCTATTTGAAGAGAGGTAAAGTTTCAAAGGAGGTGTAGATGAGACCAGAGTTTTCTAGTGGCAGAGGGCCGGGGGGTGAGGGCTGATGATGAAGCACAGACATGGAAGTGTCTGTATTGGTGAAAGAGATTTGTGAGTCATTTGGTGAACTGGTTCTGAAGACCAATACACACTTCATGAAATTCGTTTTGAAACTGTGCAAGGCAAGGCAATGGACCTGAGGTTGAAATGCGGTTGAACACAAGCCAAAATCCCTACCTGTAGATTTTGAGCTTGTCTGTGTGTAGTTAGAATATGTCAGTGGGTTTAGAACCATTTCCAGACAGTCCCTAGTTAAAACCAATGTCATTGATTCCCAGGAATGAGACCGCTGCACTTTCCTGACTAATCAGCGGTTCTCTTCAAGATCCCAAAGATTTTCACTAACATTTCGAAAGACATCAATTAGTCTCAGGCAATCAATCTGGTTAATGAAGCAATGAATTACATGAGGATCTCTCAGATCTAGCTAGTGATCTGAGCAGAAAGCCAGTCTGGCCACAGTCCACAGCCTTTAGGTACTCTTTACTCCTCAGGTGAAAAAACACTGAAATTATTCGATTTCTGAATCGGCAAATGTGTGCCGAAATGACAGAAGTCCATGTGATTGGTGTTGGTTATTAGATTCAATATAATTTCTAAAGCAGTAAAATGTGCTTTTTTTCATTACTTCCAGAACTTATTAACAAGCTTACTTTATCCTTAAAGGCTCACACTTAATTACATTTGTGGGGTGAAACCGGATCATGGAGCTACTCGGCCAGAATGACTCATGTATATTTTCTTCCCTCTCTCCCCTTTTTGATTGAGATGAAGGTTCTGTTTTGGGTTACATCTTTTATTTATGTTTAATTTAGAAATATTAGCCAGAAATGGCAACAGGGCCCCAGATCAGATCTCGTTCCTATTCTCCAGCTTAACCCCCTTGCTAAATCTGTAGCATGCGAAATGTCACAGCAGAACAATATTAACCTTGTGACATTGAGAGGCTCATTATAGCCCGCTTATCAACCCTCAGCTCTCCCTGCTGTCTCACCTTTGTTTTCTCTCCCTCGTCCCATTACTCCTTATCAGCCACCAGCACTCAGCTTGTTAACGTGAGGAATCCCCACAATGCACCCTGGTAAATGTACACCCTCGGAGTATCCCCGAACTCCTCGTTGCGTCCGCGTGTTTAGAATGTGTCTCTTGTCTTGTCAGGTAAGTGACAATTGATGACCCGTGCGGCGCTCCCTGAGGAGCGCAGAGTCTCAGAGACAGTCATGCCTGATTGATGATGCTGCATGATGACCAAGTCCCTCAACCCCCTGGGAGATGCACTGAGGGCAGCCTGGAGGGGCCCCCACACTCCCTTACTGTCTCCTCTCGACCAGCCAGACAAAATGGCAGCAGGCAGTCAAGAGATCCAGCAAGCCGTCAAGCAAGCATGTACTCATCGAATGTCTTATGAAAGCAGGTGGGCAGTCAAGCAGCCAGCCAGTCAGCCACCTAGCCATGTAGACATCCAAGCTGCCATGCAGGCCAACCTGTTGTTGTTTAACTGAAGGCTTTAGTAAGTCTTATGACACACCCCACCGACCTACACCCACCTCTGTTACCCTCTTTAGCCGAGAACCGCTCTGTATCTACATTCAATCACAGCAGAGTGGTGGAACGTTCTGGTGTGTTTCCCCCCGGCCACAGAGTGGTTTAGATTAGCGCCTGGCAGGGATACACATGGAGAACGTCATGGGCGGAGCTGCAGTCACAGGCCAGGAGCCATGCCGTCTGGCGTACATAGCCTGCCGTTAATTGCGATGATGTAAACTCGAAAGTTCATGCTATTCTCATGCATAACAGCAGAGAAAAGCCATGATTAAAGTATGGCATGGACAGTCAAGGTTTGTTAGGTGAATTGTTGGTGGTTAGGATTGTAACTAAGCAAAGTGAAGAGTTGGGTTTCCGTGTTGTGCTTAAGTGCCTCTATGTGTTTGTTGTGCTATGTGAGTGTGTTTCTGTGTGTAGTTCTGTGATTTTATGAGTGCTTGTACTGAATATGTATTGGTCTCTGTGTGTCTCTGCATATGTGTGTGATCAATGGAAGCAACTCTGATTGTAAAAAATCATGAGCTTGGAGAAGTTGTCTCACATTCTAACCCGACCTTAACCATCATGAATACTGATGCGAATTATCACACGGTCTGACGAACGTTCGCTCTGCAATTTATGATTTGAACTGGTAACTGCCTCATTTTGGACTTTTTCTTGTTATGCTAATGTACCTCACAATAGTCAGAAATCAGTTTGATTTAACAGTGAAAATATCGCGGCATACAGCTGTCTCTGAAATGAGGGATGTTTTTGTGTGTGAGTGAAATCTCTAATCTACATTTTTATGTCATTAGTTGAGCCTATCAAGCCTAGAGCTTTGTAAATCAAATTGTGTTTCAAGAGTGCTACTGTGAATTTGAAATGTAGTCTCAATACCCTCTAAAAAGCAATCTTAAAAGTTTCACAATTGTCCTTTTGCCGGTCTATTGCTCTTGTATTTCTTTTGTTGTTCGGCGGAATTTAATTTATATATTTTTTATGTTCATAACCAAATTTCCAGGCAGTTTCTGTGTGACACAAATAGGGCACACAGACAAATGTCAAGCAAAGGTTTTCTCCTCCTGCTCTTGCTTCATTGCCTGAGTGGCGGCAAGATTCTGGAATGTTCCTCTGTCTCGACTGAGGTAAAATAAGGGACATGGGCACGTATTACATACACACACACACACAGACACACACACACAGACACACACACACACACAGACACACACAGACACAGACACACACTCCATATGAAACAGAGTGTCGCTGGGATCCTGGAGGTACCTAGCGCACAGGAGCTCCATAAGAGAATCCTCAGCATCAGCAAACCAAACAGGGTCATCTCTCACCTCTCCCACTGGGCGACCCCAGAGACACTCTAAACAATAGCTAGCCGTGACCAGGAAGCTGGCCAGCTGCACAATCCCAGACACTATTAACATTTGAGTTGCTGGAGGCTTGTGGGGTAAGGCGACCTTTGACACTTTATCCTTGTTTTTCAAAGTTGACCCTTGACCCCTCTCTGGGTCTCATCTACCATTTTGTTCGGGGGCTAGCGAGGAAGAGAGCAGGTGAATCCATCTTAGCTGTTGGCTCTTGGCTTTGTAGCAGGGTCTGGTTGAATCTCTGGAGCATAAGCTAGCAGGAAAACTACCAGCTGCAGCAGAATAAGTAGGAAGCAGGAGACTCCCTGACCTTGCTCCCTTCGCACTGGGCCACGGGGCTACACCAACACAACTCTGTCTGTTCTCACAAGCTTTACTGTACCGAAAAACACAGGAATCATTGGGGAGAATATGTATAATCACTCTGTCTATATTATCTGTTGAAGTTAGACGAAAGTTGTCTAATTAGTTTGTAGAATTGTTGCCAGAAGCTTAGTCCAGCATACAAAATCAGTATGGCGAGTTTATAATCCTTAAGTCCTTAATGCTCTTTAAAAATATGATTCAAGACCAGCCCAAGTTTGAACAAGATATTTGTTCTGTACGGCAAAGCTACATCATCTTTTTCTACACTAAAATCAATTGTTTTCTCTCTTTTTTGGGGGGGTAAATCAATTTAGGCTTCAGGCTGATCTGCCTTGCAGGCAGCTTTCTCTTTGATACTGTTCCCAGCACAGCTGAGCGCAGGAACCCAGCCAGACTCAGGTTCTTTGTAGGATTTGTGTTCAGACTCCCTGTTGTAGCCCACCAACTCCAGCATAGACTTTATCTTCTGCTCTCCACAGGGCTTTGAACGATGAGGATGTGAAGCCCCTGAGTTTTTTGGGGGGAGGTACGTAGTGGGAATAGAATTAAAGGGAAAAAGGGTGCCTTGAAGGCAGCTGTACCTTGAAGGCAGTGTCCTTCAAAGAGCTTGATGAAAAAGTGTTTACGCCAGGAAAGAAAATGATGCATAAACATGAGTGTTCGCTGGTGTTGTCGTTAGTTCTGGTTTTCAAAGAAGGGGATGACCTTTCCTAGTTCTGAGGCAGCTCTGACAACTTCAGAATGGGTCGTTGTTCTATGAACACACATCAGCAGAACAATCATCTCATCAGTGGAACAGACATTTGACTGCATTTAGATGCTACAGTATAAGGAGTCGAAACCGTGTGTAAACAATCGACTTACTCTGAGTTAATGGACTCACTCACAGAGAATTAAGAGTGAACACAGCAGAGGATCAAAACCGACTGTGGTTAGTGGTGGAGCGAAACCATCCAGTATCTCTGAGGCCCAGGGAGAAATAACTGTTACCCTCCTTGTTCCAGCAAAGAAGCCAATTCGTGGGAAACAGCACTCCCTATTGACAGAATAGGAAATAGACTGTGGATTTTAAACACGTTCAACAGGGTAAAAATGGATACTAGTCAAATACAACTGTGTAACTGTCGATACCATTTCTATTCAAACATCTGAAAATAAGCCACTAACGATTCCAATTCCCTTTACTTTATGTCATGGTAGGGAATTCATTTTTTGGCGGGGTGGAATTTGCCTCAATCTTGGGGCCTGTATATTGGTGGACCAGTTGATGTGCCACAACTCTGTAAATTGGCACGTGAAGCCTGGAAGACGTAAAGGGTAAACTCTTTATAGAGGAGTCGTGATATCACAGCGTTATGCTCAGTCGGAACTTCCTGGGGTTCAGTGATTTCCCACCTGTTTTCATGGTCTCATTAACTCATGGGTGTTTTATTGAACTTAAATATCCGCAGCTGAATCTAATGCTTCAACCAAACTGTAACCCCTCTCGTAAAATGTTTAGCTACTTGATCATGAATATCACTGAACCCCATAACACCCCAATGAGCCTATCCATGATTCACGTGTGAACCTTTAAGGACTGAACGAGCCCGGCGGTTTCTCTGAGCAAACGTGCGTGCTGTAGTAAAGTTAATCAAACTAAGAAAACGACTAAATGGGGAAACTCTGCCAGCTGTGCTGTAGGCCCGTTTAACAGAACTCCAACAGAACATATGGCCCTGGAAGGGAACGGGTTTTTATACAAACCTGGAAAACTGTGCCGACAGACCAGACCTCCATGACTGATGAAGACATGAGCAACACATTATAAAACTAACTGATGAGAGAGAAACACATCAATGCTGCTGTGTTGTTTCTCAGTGGTAAAATACAAAAACATACATAATCCTGTCTGGGACACCTGCCTAGGCGTGTGAGTGTGAGTGTGAGTGTGTATGTGTGTGTGTGTGTGTGTGTGTGTGTGTGTGTGTGTGTGTAGTGTGTGTGTGTGTGTGTGTGTGTGAGTGTGTGTGTGTCGTTTGTCTGTCAGTACAGAAGCCACCAGCCTGCTAAATCTACAGGACTGAGCCTCGCTTCTAGTGTCAGGGCTCTAGCACAAACACTCCAGAGGGTTTTGTGTGTGTGTGTGTTTGTGTGTGTGTCTGTGTGTGTTTGTGTGTGTCTGTCTGTGTGTGAGAGAAAGAGAGGACCCTCCCATTCATCTGCACATATAGGGCCATCTGCCCCTCTTCCAGTGCCTCTACCCTTTCTCTCCCTTTCTCTGTTTTCTCTCTTTCTCTCCTGTCTCTCCCCCCCCCCTTCTCTCTCTATTTCTCTCTCTTTCTTTTTGTTCCTCTCTCTCTCCCTCATTTTCATCGGTACTCGGTACTGAATTAGAGTATTCTGATGGCTTATTTTGTTCCAGCATGTTCCAGTCTCTTCCAGATGGCTCTGCCGGTAGATGTGGGGTCTTCTGAACAACAGTATCAGATGTGTCTGGTCTGTCTGTCTTTGATGAACAACCGTTATGCACCCCGCCGCTTTCTAACTCCACACAGGTTCCAAACACCTGGAGCTTTTTCTCCCCAGGACACTTTGACCTCAGCTCCAAACTCTCTTACAGTGAGCCCGAGGGAGAGAGAGACAGAGAGAGAGAGAGAGAGACAGAGACAGAGACAGAGAGAGAGAGAGAGAGAGAGAGAGAGAGAGAGAGAGAGAGACAGAGACGAGAGTAGAGAGAGATAGACGATATCTCTCGATCTAGATCGCAGATGAGCGAGCTCTATCTCGATCTACGATCTCTCTCTAGCCTCTCTACTCTCATCTCTCTCTCTATCGCTCTCTCTAGATATCATCTCATAGCTCTCTCTCTCTCTCTCTCGCTCTCTCTCTCTATCTCTCTGTCGCGTCTATCGCTCTAGCTCTCTCTGCTCTCGCCTCTCTCTCTCTCTCTCGCTGCGAGTTCTTCGACTCTCTTTCTCTCTCACCTCGCCTCGCTATCGCGATCTAGTTTGACTTTTACTGGGATTTTGGGGTCGTTTCGCTATCGATAGCCTCAAATAAATGAGGCAGAGGGTGGAGGATGAAGGTTCAACATGAGCCCGAGAGTGTGTTTTTTGAACTGCCCTTATTGAGTTGGTGCGTTTATAAAAATGTTCCTTTTAACCTAGGCAGGCCTCCGCCAGGTGTTAACGTGCGCACTTACAGCCAGCCGGACATTAAAGCCTGGGGCCAATCTCACTCTGTCACATTACAACATCTGCTCAGGATCCACAAGATGCCATTCAGCAAAACAGTGTGCCTCAGGAGCGCTTCTCTGCTCGATGAGAAGGACCGTTTCATGTGTGATCCTGATGGGCTTTTCTATCTCAGTCCCTCTGGTTACGCACTCTGAACAACAGATGACTGTTGTCTAACAACAACTCAAATGATTGTTTTGGGGTTCTGACAGATATTAACAGTGCAGCAGAAAACGGAGAGGAAGAGCACAGTTAACTGGCTGACACCTCTGCTCAAGATTTACCTCGGTCACATGGCTAAACGGGGTGTGGTATGGATTAGTGGTTAAAGCTCTTGATTGCAAATCAAGAGGTCACAGGTTCAAATCTTCACATTATGTCTCTATGGATGAATGTGTCCGCTAGATTAACGTATTTTATTTATGAAAGTGACTGTAATGTGTTTTTTCCCCCAGGCATTGCTATGTAGTTACACGGAAGTTCATGTATATGTAATGTAAAGTGTAGCCTTTTGCTTGTATTTATTGTTGACTATACACCATTCTCATCCAGCTTAGGGTACGTGCCTAACTATTGTGTTGTCACTTTGTAAACGGAGACTCACCCAGGAAGTTTAACCTTGATCCGTCTGAGGATATAGACTTGTCCATCCGTCCACTCGTCATGCAGCCAGCGAGCTGTCTTGGCTGCATGTTCAGGGGTTTTAGGACTGGAAACATCTGCAGGGGCAGTCAGAGGGGTGGAGGGGTTGAGGGGTGGAGGGGTGGAAGGGCGGAGGGGTTGAGGACGACTGGAAAGGCCGTCCCCTGCTGCGGGTTTAATCCCCTCAAGAGGTCACTAAGGTTCACAGAGAGGTGTGTGTGTGTGTGTGTGTCAAGAGAGAGAGACGTTTGGTAGCATCAGAGGTTGAAGCCAAAAGCTAGACTGTACGTGGGGAGGCGACTGTACATTCCAGAGAGGGTCCCACAGGAGGGGTTATATCACATAGCACCACATCTGGCAACCTACACAACCTCATACTCACCCCGTAGCTTAACAGTTAGCTCTTCAAATGGTCTTTTTTTATGGAATCTTTAAGGTTGCCCAGGTCAGTGGAAGACTGACTCTGACCAGACTTTTTTTCTCCTTCTCCTCTCTCCCTCCCTCTCTCTCTCTCACGTGGGAAAAGGAGAAGTTGTGACCGTTGAGCCGGTGGTGTGTAACAATGCATGTTAGCATTAATTGCACCTTTGAGGGGGAGTGGAGAGCATGCCGTATATCACATAAGTGTCCCATGTGTGACTTCAAAGGGCTGTGTTCAGGCTATTTATAATGCTCTCAGGAAGGGCATGGTTTTATGGAGCTCCTTTAGCAACGGAACCTGGATAGAAAATAACCTTTTTTGTCTTTCCAATTTGAGTCTCGCAGTTAAATAATTCATTTGGAGCTACTTGTGACTAATGAAGATGTGTTTTTGTCTTTCAGATGCAGGAGTAGGGGAATGTTGACCAACGTAGCTGTGGAGGAATAGCAGACAGGAAAAACAATGGTAAGGGTCAGTTTTTGTGTGTGTGTGTGCAGATTGTGCCCGTGTGCGGTGTCTGTCTGTGTTTGTGCGACGGACGTGTGTATTAGTGTGTGCCCGTGTCCCTTTGTGTGTGTTACGTGTCGGTGTGTGTGTGTGTGTGTCGATGCGTGCCTGTGTCTGTGTGTGCTGAAGCGTTCTCCAGTCTCCCAGCCAGTCATCTGGAGCCTTCCCTTCCTGTGTGACAAACTCAGTGACACAACAGTCGGCACCACAGGCTCTCTGAGAGGGAGTGAGGGAGGAGGGTGTGAAAGAGAGAAAGAAACTAAGGGTGGTGGGGGGGGAGGGGGGTCAGCAGGAGAGGCAGATTTAGACATGGCAATAGAAGAGAGTGTGGGGGAAATGAGTGTGCAAAAGAAAGAGTGTGTGTATGTCTGTGTGCGTCCTGTACTGTGTGTGTGTGTGTGTGTGTTTGGTACCCTGTGGATGTGTGCCCTGCTCTGTGTGTGTGTGTGTCCTGTGTGTGTGTGTCCTGTACTGTGTGTGGCCTGGTGAGTGTGAAGGCAGCAGCAGCTGGGAGCAGCTCTCTGTTCTCTGTCATCAATAAATGATCAGAGGGTACCATCTGGAGCGGCCCCAGCACCCCCAGCACCAAGCCCGGGCCTAGGCCTGGCTCAGAGCACCCCTCCCTGGGTCCAGCGCCGGCCCCGGACCCCCCGCTGGCTCCCACGGCTCCATATTACCATTCCAACATCTGACAGAACATTCCGCTGTCAGTTGGAATGAAAAGAGCTCGTCGGCGAACGTCGGCGACTACAGCTGAGTCGGGGCGTGCCGACAACGCTTCGGTTACAAACACGCGGCCCCGCCTTAGTTAGGCTGCGTCGTTCTGTAAAACCCTGCGCACTGCCCGCGCGTAATAGCGTCAACAACGAGCGCGGGACAAAGATGTCCACTGTTTTCAACCATTTGCATACGCTACGCCCACTGCCGTTATGCTAAATGGATGGAAGGAGACACGGACGAGGCTGACGTTGGTCTGTTATCACCAAACCAAAACAAAACCCTTTGGCCTTGACCTGTTCTTACAATGTGGCCCCAGTAGCATGGTCTGCTATGCCTAGCATGACGGGACTGTATGAGTAGTGGTATTGAAGAGTCACTCTGGTATTTTCTGACCCCGGGTCTCCCCCGCTCTCATGAATACGGGTCCGGTCGCCCTACAGAATCACAGCCTCTCCTGTGTTCTGTCTCATTAATGGAAAACATATGCAGGACCTTTATTATGAAGGAACTTTGACTCCCGCTCGGTCGAGTCGGTTTCTTTCGTCTGTTTCGAAAGTCTTCCAGAACAGCGAAACTTTACGCTCTACGTCACAAACGACCCCGACGTTGAACCCTTCGAACGGCCACCGGTTTCCCGTGACACGGTCGTTGACGGCGGGGAGATGTTTCGAGACGTCACCACGTGTCCTTTCCTCCGCAGCACACAGAGCTCCGACACAATACCTTCTCTATGCAAGATGGCAACTGTGAGCTCTAAAACAGGCCCTGGTTTTTCTCTCCCTTTCTTCTCTCTGCAACGGTGGAGTTCAGGGTTTAGGTCACCGTATCCTGCCGCCTGTCAGAAGACTCCCTATGGAGCACTCCCCATAAATTTGAAGGCTTAGCCCGAGAGACGTTGAAAGGAAAACATTTATCCACTGGCTTCGTTTGTCTTCACTCTATCTTTCCTTTCATTTCATCGAAAAAGAAAAAAGAATTCCACCTTTATCGCAAACTTTATGAGATCTGTTTTTTTTTAGGTCTACTGTAGCACTAATAATAATGGAACTGGTTTACTCTCCCTCTCTGTCCTCCTATGGATGTCAAACTTTGAGAGTGCGTTTCATGGCGAGCCAACTCCTCTCTGGAGAGAGACAGGCCTTGTGGACATATGTCAAGGCCTTTCTGCTGCCAAGGAGAGAGAAATGGCTGTAATGTAACTCTGTAACTCTGGCCCAAAGGGCTGGTGGGGGGTGGGGGTGGGTGGTGGTGGTAGGGGGGGGGAGGTTGGGGGTGCTGGCGTGAGAAGTTGAGGGAAACTCAGACTGAGGGAGGTGTACTAGTACATAGCTGTGCTGTGTACTGTCAGGATCCTGATGGTCCCCTGTAGTCACCTGCTCACACACATACACACATGCACACACACACACACACACAGCATGAATCACACACCAGTCTAAGACATCCTGACATGCATACAGAGGAGGAAAAAGAAGATAAAAGGTGACATTGAAACTAAACATGGCAGCCCTCAGGGAACAGCCCTGAACTGGGACTGAAGAATGACCAGTCCTGAAGAGGCCCTCTTACATGACAGAAATGACAAGGGTAATTCCTCTCCGTTAAGGACATATATTAAAATACACAGAATCAGCTCTGTGGCTTTGTATTATAAGGAATGAGCAGCTGAATCATTATCTTGACTCTGACAGGATACTCATTGACCCTGAGTGGAGAGCAAGTGAACTGAGAGAGAATACTTTTTCCACTCATAAACAATGGGGCTATTGTACAGAGCTCCCACTACTGTATATAGTGCTATGTTAAGAACTTCGAAAATGGCTTTTCAAGTCCAGGTTATTCCCCTTCTCCAGATTACTTTTAATCAGGTTCCAACCCAGAAAAAAAGCAGCCTGGAGCCCAGGACTTGTCAGGGATTGCTAGCTCATAGGATTTCAATCCACTTTTTGAGCCTTTTATCTTTCGCCGTGTAGCAGGCCAGCTTAGTCGTGTCTGGAAGTGTGTTCTCTGAGTGTGCGTGTGTGTGTGTGTGTGTGTGTGTGTGTGTGTGTGTGTGTTGTGTGTGTGGTGTGTGTGTTTTAGTGGGGAGCGGAGGTTTAGGGAGGGGGGCCTCTGAGTTTGTTGAGGGAGTAGGCCTCTGAGGTCCCAAAGGAAGGAAGTAGGGTGAGGGTTTGAGTGAGGATGGTCAGTGTGCGTGTATGTGTGTGTGTGTGTGTTAGCATTTTTACAAGGCAGTTTTCTTCTGTTAGCCATTAGGAAACATGGGTCCCATTTTTAGCACGCTGCAATCTGCACGGAACACATAACAGATGTAAAACACCAAACCTCAGCTCATTCAGTCACATACAAAACGGCACCATATATACTGGCATGACTAGACAACCTTACCGGACAGACGACATCTTTACAACATTTAAATTGCTTCTACAAAGGGCGTTCCTCAACTCAATTTAGGTAGTACCCTTCATGTATCAATCCTCTGTGTGTTTTTCTGAGTAGACCAGTCATGTGTACGTTCAAGAAGCGACAGTGTTACGTTTCAACCAGAGTCTTGAATACTTGATTTTTTACGTGAGCCTTATTGTACCTGCTTCCTATTGGTCGATAACTCATAGCTTGAATGCTTACTGACATGTGTCACTGCGCTGACAAACATCTGGCTATTAAAAAGACAAACTGAAATCTATCACACATTCTGTCCTGAAGTAGATTTATCTCTGACACAGCAGGTCGGACCGAGATTCAACAGAAAGACCGACTATAGATAGTGGAAGGCTTGCACACTGGATGCGTTTGCTTTTCAATCAGAAAACCAGATATCGAAGGGGAATGGGACCTTGTTTTTGTAAAATGTTAATAAAGCATTCGAATTTGATTTGAAACGGATAGAGTGACCTTTGAGTACAGCAGAGTAGGAGCAGATTCAATCCTGCACTGAGCGGAGTGATACCAACACACAGGGAGTGAGACCAGAACATGGGGAATGATACCAGCAACAGGAGGAGCTGCTCAATTGGATTCCCTTTGATGGATGTGTGTAGTGTACTGTGTAGCTACATTGTATAGAGAGGGGTTCTGAGTTGATATGCCAGTCATTCCTCATGAATGGCACTCTCATTCTCGGTCTTGTAGTGCCTCTGCTGGATGCACTGTGTGTGTATGTGTCTGTCTGTGTGTGTGTGTATGTGTGTCTGTGTGTGTATGTGTGTGTGTGTCTGTGTGTGTCTGTGTGTTCTCCAGGTTCAGCTGTGTGAACATGTGTGGGCTCACCGACGCCTGTGTGTGTTCTCCAGCCTACGTGTGGGCTATCCGATGTGTGTGTGTGTTTGTGTGTACTGTAGAACATCTGCTGTCACCGTGGGTTACAGGGGGATCTGTCACAGCAGATCTGGAGCAGACATGCAGAAAGGGGTAGACTGACCCCACCCCCCCCTCTCTCTCACACACACACACACACACACACACACACACACCACACACACACACACACACACACACACACACACACACACACACACACACACACACACACACACACACAGACACACACACAGACACACACACACACAACATGACTCATTAATCCTTGCCTCACCAACACAGACACCACACCAGTCCTGGGGGTTATAGCAGCCAGGATCAGAGAGTTTGACAAGTTTTGGCTCAGATTTGTAAACCTTCTACGAAACAACTATTTATATTTGAGACTGAAAGCCTCGTGAAGCCACCTAAATTAGAGTTTTGATTTACAGTAATGGCATTATAGTCATGATTTATAAAACGGCAAGGCTATTTCAAGGCTCTTGACTGTTGGAACACTCCCACTTGTATGCTACAACATACAAAGTGTTGTATGAGTGTGATGAGGGTGTATTACCGTTAATGGAATCAACTGTCTTGAGTTGTGTGCATTGGTTTTATGAGACAGACAACTGACGGCCGAGGAGGAATGTGTAAACGATGTGTTCAGAATACGTTTGAGAGCTGCAGTGTCTGGGAAGAAGTGTAAACGATGTGTTCAGGGTACGTTTGAGAGCTGCAGTGGCAGGGAGGAAGTGTCAGTGGTTGTTGTTGCAGTTTATTCAGTGCAGCTGTGTGTGGCTGCTTCCTGTGACGTGAGCGTTGTTGTTGGAACAGGGGGGCGGGGGGGGGCGGGGGTTGGGGAGGGGGGGGGCACATCAGCTTGGAGGAGAAAAAATCAACTAGATGCAAGCAGAGGGGCAGACAGACAGACAGACAGGCAGGCAGGCAGGCAGGCAGACAGACGACAGACAGACAGACAGACAGACAGACAGACAGACAGACAGACAGACAGACAGCAGACATACAGACAGACAGACAGACAGACATACAGACAGACAGACAGACAGACAGACAGACAGACACAGACAGACAGACAGACAGACAGAGAGGCAGACAGAGAGGCAGACAGACAGACAGACAAACAGACAGACAGACAGACAGACAGACAGACAGACAGCAGCAGCAGGCACAAGGTGCAGCAGGCGTGGGTTGTACTGTAGGATGTGGGCTCTGAGGTGAAGCTCACAGGCCTTGTCTCCTGCCAGCGATCTAAACGTTTTTCCTGTAACCTGCTGCAGGTGGCCAGAGACCGCTGTTCCTCTCCTTTACTTTGGCTTTGCGGCACACGGTTCCAGGTCATGAGACTGAACACACACATGCAGAACCATACAGACATCTGTACAGCGTCGACGCACAAACACGCACACACAACCATAGGAAAGTATACACATAACGTCACACACACAGCCCTACAGGAGTATGTGTAGATACATGAACACACACACACACACACACATAGTACTACAGAAATGCTACCATGCATTCCATTTGCCTCATAAATCTGTCATGGAAAAGTAAATGTTTGCAACTTTGAATTAAACGTCCGAGACATGAGTTTGACTAAAATAGTCTGTTTGCCCTTTGCTTCATTCATAACAATCATTATAATGTTTATTTCTCGTTTGCTAAATAGTCTGCAGGCTAGAATTCATCCAACGATTTGTTTTATCCACCTTCAACCACAATTTTTCTAAAGTATTCTTTTCAAGAATCAATTTACGTTTGTATATTGAGGTTGCTAAATCATCATGTCCCTCAGCCGTGTTGTACACATTTGCTCCTAATGTAGTCCTTGTTGTAATTCCTTTACATGGACTCATGCCTCGTAGGAAAATACTACATTAAAAATGCATAATGAGTGACCTCGAGCTATACTCATCCAACCATTCTCTTTTTGAGTTTGTATGTGTGGCCCTAATTTGAATACTCATGGCCATTTCTTATTTAATTTGCCTTTCTCTACCACTAATTTGTGCTCCAATAAGTAAGAACCCCCTCGGGCAGCAACCTAACAAAGCTCCAGGTTTGAAAATAAGTTCATGGATTCCTGGATGCTAAAAATGTGTGCCATAATTATCAACGTTAATTAACCTTATTACCATTCTCCAAAAAGCTATGTGGTTTCAACCATCCCATTAAAAACAGCTTCCCGAAATAGCATCATAAACAGTTGGTGTAGGAAATTAATCAAACAGGTAGGACAGTTGGAGCATTAAATACATTATTTTAATTCGTAGTCAAATTAAATTATCCTATATCCTATTATATTAGGCTGACATTGAACAATGTCGAACTCTCTTCTCTGGAAACTCTCACAGAGATGTTGACCAGCAGATAGGATATATCACCTCCTTGAATTCACACATAAACAGCCTTGTTGTGGTCATTGAAACCAGTCACTAAACAGTCCAGTCCAAAACGTTTTTTTTGGTGAAAATACAAGAAAAAACACTTTCTCACACCATTGTTTGCACCAAACGTGTGAGCCTAACTTTAACCAGGGAGCCAATAGGAAACCAGAGAGTCTCCATGGACACATGTATGTCTAGACTTGGCCTGGGAATAATCTGTTTCAGGAAGACTAGTTTACAGTGACAGAAGAATCACAGTACTGAGACCAGTTATCTCCCCATTCAGCCTCCAGACTCTGTCCAGAGCAGCTAACAGTGTCGCCCTTGGCAGCCCCTGTCACTGACGGACACCTCAGCAACATGATGGATCGACCTCGGCCACCGTCACCCAGCCAGGGAATCCAGGGACCTGTGCGGAGATGAGTTGTGTATCATGGAACCCACCGTGGCTCGTCACTACGGCGTCCCCGGTGGAGAGAAAGGCCCTGTCTGAACTCCCAGCCAGGGTTCAGAATGTCCTATACAAATATAAGCATTTGTGTCGAGCAACATAAAATGAATAAACGATGTGCAGACTGAGTAAGGTGGTAGTACTATGTCTCAATGTACAGTACGGTTCGGTGGTAAAGAAACGAAAATGAACACGTCTGTTCCGGTTTTGGAGTCCTCTGTCAACAGGGGCTTCTCCCAGGGCAGTTGGAGGAATGCCACGGTGCTTCGCACACCATAGGAAATCAATCCTGCAACTGTCATTACACACACTCCCCACTCTACGCGCCACTGTGTTTTGGAAATGTGGAGGTGTATTGGAGTGAACTGTTCCTCAGCGAGTCTCAATAATATTTGCTCTAACCAACTGGGTCCTCTGACTACTACAGTGTATGTTATCTTACTGCTGCTCCCTAGTTCTCTCTGTGTGTGTGTGTGTGTGTGTGTGCACGTTTCAAGGCTTAGAAACGATGATGTGCCTATCAGGTATTCCTTGGAGGACTCCTCACCTTTCTGCTTCTTAGTGACAGAAGCTCTAACTTTCTTCTCCTTGTTTAAAGGCCCACCTGCTGTGAGCTCCACTGACAGCCCTGTCAGAACTCGCAATATAACCTCCTCTACAACTTGTCAGGGAAAAAGAAGTTTAAGATACGCTTAAACTGGGACAATGAGCGTACCCGTAAAACATCTACGGTGTATTTCCAACATGGGTGTATATAGCAAATCAAAGCAATCAAATGCAGAGCTGACTCCATTTGGCTGTTCCTCGGGGTGTAAAGGTGAAGCGTGAAGATTTTGGAAGAGTCGTTTGAACAAAGTAGACTTTCACCCCACATCCCTCTGGTTCAAACACTGCGTGGTGAAAAGCAGCTTTTATCCAGTATTTCTGGGATGTGTTTTTGTTTTCAGCCAGCCAAACCTGAGGTCTTGTCCGATGTACTACCAAACATCAGGATCTTTTGTTTTCATTGGATCACACTGAAAAAAAAACATCTAAAAAAAAATCCCCAGAGATCCTTTACACTGAACAAGGGTGTAAAAACAGAGTTGTGTTTTGGGTATGGGTGTTAGCTGTCAAGTAGACTGATGATTACAATTTATTATAGTCAGAAGAACTCGTCTCTTGAAAAAAAATTGAAAAGAATTCGGCTTGGCTGCGGGGCTTATTTTGAATAACCGATCCTTAATTGTGTATACTACGTGCCTTGCATTTTCTTACCATTACCCAACCGACTGGAGATTGATGGAGCATGAAGACACAGTAACAAGCACAATCGTTTCCCCCCCTGCTCTGCCTCCTATCCCCCCCGCCCCCCCCCCTTCCTTTCTTCGCCTTGTACATTTTCACTGTTAAATGGAATTATGATCAAAGCGTCGTGCCGGCGTATTGTGTGTCCCACCGTTAGTCACACATCACTGGTTTGAGTTTTGATCTCCCTCTAGCTCCGCAGCCGACTGAAAGGCAGGCTGACGGAGTGTGGAGGGATACGCTGCGGAAATGTGGGGGGAAAAAGTGAGGAAAGGGAGAAAAACAATGTAGTCAGATGCCGGGGATCATCTTTGTGTTGGCGGCACGGTGCTCCTCTTGATGCCTGGTGCTTTGAGCCGCAGCCACCAGAGAGACGGGCCGCCGAGGAGGTGTCTGAGGAAGAGGAGGAGGAGGGAGGGAGGGAGGGGGTGAGAAGGGAGAAGAGAAGACTGGGGAGGGAGGAAGTGCCATAGTTGAGGGAGAGAGAGAGGAAGAGAGAGATGAGGAGGAAAGAGGGAGAAGGAATAGGAAGATAGCAAAGAGAGAGAGGGAGAGGGGAGAGAGAGAGTGAGAGAGAAGGGATGGGTAAGGAAACATGATGTCTGCCTCCACTTCCTAATGATTAACAAATCATTAATCACTAAATAAGAGTTCCCCCGTTACGTAGTAATGCTCTTCCAACTCACCCATGTAATGCCCCAGAGTTGTTGTTTTTCAGTGTTCACAAAATTCATGTTCACAAAACTCTTGTGTTGCAGCTAAAGGTGTCCACACAAGGGCAAGATCCAGCATGCTTTCCTTCTGTTATGGAACATCTTGGTACAGCATCTTGGTACAGCATCCACCATTACACATGTAAGTCCCCTACTTTAAACACAGTGGCCCTTATAATGTTGAAGCAGCTTTTTTCATGAATAGTGTTGCAATTGGCCACCAGAGATATTTCATTTTCTTCATGATCACGATAAGGCTTAGTTACTTGTGGCAGACCCCACACATTATTTTAGTCGAGTCACAAGTTATTCTGTCATAGGGCCTTTTACCCTTCTGGTCTCAGATTAATGATTAGTCATGCTTTTGATCGTTCTAGCGTACAGTAGTGTAACGTCAGCACAGAGTCAGGGTACCTCCCTCTATATTGAGGCTCTGAAGTATTGTACAGTTGAATCCAAACATGGCGTACAAATAGGTATTCCACATTGAACCATTGATCTAGAATCAAATTCCTATTAAAAGGTTCCACATGAAAGCCTTTTCAGTTCCATAGAATGCAGCTTAACCCTAAATGGTTATTTCAGATCCATAGTGTTCTATTTGGGACCCTAAAGGGTTTTAACCGACCAGTAGAGAGATATGCAACCTTTAAAAAACAGAAAATGGTTCTAGAAGGACGATTTTGAAAAGAAAAAAAAACTGTTTTACAAATGGTTATAGGCCATATACAGTAGCCCAAGTGTATTGTTTTTGCTTACATTGGTTGTATTTCTTCACAAGCCTTTTGTATATGGCTCTGTTTCCTCTAGACAGGCCCTGTGGTACAGACAGAGGAAGCAGGGAGCCCAGGGAGTCTTAATGAGTGTGGACGGGCCTCCACTTCCATCCACCTCTTCACCTCCAGAACACACCGCTGACATTTCCTCACAGTCCCCTGGGGTTCTGGCCAAACTTCTGACTGGCAGACTGACTGCCGGGGTCCTATCATGCACACAGCCAGAGCTCTTCAGCTGTGTGCAGAGTGCACATGCACAGTACACACAAACGGCTCTCTTGGGTCACTTACTGGCTCCACAGTGACCCAAGTGATCCGGGCCAAGGGGATAGAAATGGGAGTCATGTGGGCAGAAGGGGGTAGATAGCAGAGGCCAGGTAGCTGGGGCCAGGCAGGAGGGCTGAGGCCTCCCTGGAGGCTGACATGCCCTCACAGCAGTAGACATGCTGGGGCTGGGGTCGTGGGGAGCTGACTGGACCACCTTTAACACTCGACCACAATGATGAGGTTATACAACCATGTTTTATGTTTCAGCCTATTAACTCACCTAGGACACCTAAGCATGACCTTAATCAAAAGTGAACTCCAATTTGTTTATTTGATTGTATGTATCAGATTTGTTCCTGAATGAAGAAATGCTTCCTCTAATAAAAGCCTGATCTGCTGGACAGTCTGAACACGAACAGTCAATCGGTGTAATGACTCTTTCTACACTTTCCAAGAACATACCCAAAAATAGAGCCGCCTCTTTGGGGACGAGGGGTCCGTGATTTGGGAAGGGATGGATGGGGGGAGATTTTGATGTGTGGTCTGAAGAGAGAGAGGGTCGGTGGATTCTGCCCTCTGCCCTCGGGACCCCCACTCACACCAAATTACCTGCCAGTGTTTGACATCACCTACCCCCCAGCCAGCCGTGTTGAAAGGACAAGAGCCCCCTCCCTGCTCCAAGGCTCCTGCGATCTGTCAGAAGAGCTCCCCTCCTTTCCCCCCGTTTCCTCCTCTCTCTCTCTAAGTATATATTTATATATTTCACCCGGCGGAGGAGCGGGGCATGGCGGGGCAGGACCGCGGCCTCATCTGCCAGCGCCGCGGCCGGCCCGTCTCCCTGCGGTCCTAGTTAAAGATGGCAGCGCGGCCGCCACGCAGGCACAGGCCTCGCTCTCCGAGACACGGAGCCTGAAGGCTGGGGTGTCAGGGGTCTCCGACTGGGGGCCCGGGACCCCTCCAGCTGTCTGCACACACGCACACACAGACACACGTAGGCACACACACGTTCACACATACACACACACACACAGACAGAGAGATACACAGAGGAATGATTGCACGCTCCCCTAGAGGCCTCCTAAAAAGACCTACAGCTTCACAAGAGTGAGAAAACAGAGCCCGTCCACAATTGGACTGGAGTTGTCAAAATAGCTCCTGGTCCAGTGGAACGGCGATAAAGTGATTCTGTGATGTTCTTCTCAAGGTCAGAGGTGCTCCACCTCACAGCTCTTTAAGGGTTGCACCATTTACGGACTTCAAAACTTCATCTTACTGCTGTGGATGGCATATCAGACGGCTGCTGGCTGCTCTCACACTGAGCATTAGGCCCAGGCTGCGTCGGAGAGAGACCGTCAGAGGTGCGGGCCTGCATCTTCAAGGCAGCGGACCACATGATCACGTCGGCTGAGCCCCATGCGAGCTTAACGGAAGTTCCCTCGCTTTTTTTCCCCTGATAGCTCAATTTCATGTTCAGAAAATGCTTCATCTGATGCACCCACGGGCCCAACGGAGCGGACTCGAATCGCTTTCCCTACGTGACAACATTTCTGCACGCCTCAGGGCTTTTAAAGACTTCGGGGCTTCCTCGGTTCGGAATGTGCCGGTAGTTCTATTCAATGAGAAATCTCGGGCATGTAAAATACCATCTACCATGTAAATGCTCCTTCCGACAAGTCTCCTAAGCCTATTTTCACCATGAGATGGGTCCGACTTAAAGTTATTTAGTGGCCGTGTCAGCCTATCCACTCCCACTCTGTCTAATTTAGCAGGTAGGCCCTCAGCCCTCCGCCTCAGCCCCTCCTGCTGGAGATTGAATGTGTCAGGTAGATCTGTCTCTTAAGCGGATAGAGTTCCACATTCAATTTGAGATTGACTACCTGTCACAACCTATTGATTTCCCCTCTTCGTTGGTTCATGGCAATCTAGTGGCATAAATCCCCCTTACAAATAACGCCTGCGCTCTGCTTTCTAGGGGCCATTCACTCGCTGGCCCCCTTTCATTAGGCAGGAAAAAATACCTTTTAATGTATCTGAAGTTCCTTTTCGCTATGATGTGAAAGGCTCTGCTGGCGGGTCTCTTTGTGTTGGGCTGGACGCTAATGAGCGCTAGTCGATATCAAATCCGCGTAGCCTGAATTAATAGCTAGTTAGCTCTTATACACAGGCGCGCGCGGAAAACAGCTGAATCATTAGCGAGCGCCCCTTTCATAGGAGGCTAATGCTAGGCGCCTCTCTCTGCCCTTTTGTGAGAATGTGCCTCTTTCACACATGCAATATTCAGTAGGACATGGCCGCTGTCACTTTCCTAAAGAGTAAGAGGTGTGTGATAACTTGTGTTCACCTCCATTAAGGTGCCACTAGGGTAAATAAAAACCACCCCCGGAATGAGGATGTTACATTAAGCAGTAGATTAGTTACCTTGGCTTCGAGGGTGAATGGTTAATCTATGTTTTAAATAATAATGAGCCCCTACTCGTTAGGGCGCTGAACACCTGCGAATGAAAGCGCTTTTATGAAGGGTTGGAGCATGTCCAAGTGCCAAACTGAATACCTGCACTCAGTTTCATAGTACAGTGACTTGGACACATTAGATCTGGTGTCTTGTATACTTCTGCCGCTGAGACTTCCAATATCAACACTTCACACTGGTTATATGTGGGTTTGTGGGACTTTGTCCTTAATCTCTTTGGATATCCTAGCTTCCCCACATTCACATTTGAAGACATTAATGTTACATAAGCCATAGTTCCAGCTCCTGTTAGACAGAAAACTGTGTGTGTACCATTTCAAAATAAACATCCTAACAATAGCAGAGATTAAAATCATCCGCGCACATAACACACTCATCCAACTGTGATCTCAGCTGGCTGCCTGTCTGGCTCACTGTCTGGCTGTCTGGCTGCCTGTTTGACTCACTGGTTGCCTGTCCGGCTGTTTGACTCCCTGGCTGCCTGTCTGGCTGCTGTCTGTCAGTCTCTCTGCCTGCATCATCCAGGCTATAATTATGCCACATAGAACAAACCCATCAGTCTTCAAGAGAGGAGGCGATTCTAATAACAGGATCAACATTTGCCAGAGAGAGCCTTCCCGTCCAGGCCTGGGCCACACACAGCTGACCTATATACATAGCCCAGGGAGGACGCCTGTTCACTTGCTGTTACGTCTGGTGAAGGGGCATTAGCTGGATCCTGGGCTACACAAGTCCGTCCGGGTTAGCGTTTTCTCGCCCTCCCCCGTTCTCCGGCGAGCCGCCCCGATATGGCTGGATCGGAGCGGTGTTGGCATATGTTTCCCTAGGAAAGGCCCGGTTGGCATTGTTCTGAACGGGTGTCAGCCCGGATTAGGGCAAGGGAGGTACGGAGGGAGGGTGGAGGAGAGAGGAGGGGTAGGAAGGAGGTGGGGTGAGGGGAGGAGGGGCTGTGGGGAACCCCCTGCTGTGTGGCTCTGCTGTCATAACCTTTAATTACGCCTTCCTCTGACAGCATTGCAGATGGTCTGGACGAGCGAGGTTAAAGCAGCAGTGTCAAGCTCTCCCCCCCCCTCTCTCTCTCTCTCTCTCTCTCTTCCCTCTCTCTCTCCCTCTCTCCCTCCCTCCTTACTTTCTGTCTCTCCCTCTCCTTCTTCCCCTCTTCATTGCTCCCTATCTTTTTCCTCTTTGTCAGCTACAATACCTTGCACAGTACTGCTACCTCTGCCAGTAAAGGAAACCTCACTCTCCCGAAGTGTAGTAGGAACAGGAAGTGACCTCACTCTCCCTGAAGTGTTGGTAGGAGAAATACAAGAAAACACACACACTTTGAAGTGAGAGAAAAAGCGATGAAGGAAAAAATGTAATTTGACCTTTTTTGTGTTGAGGGTAGTACAACTGAACAACCTGTTATAGCCGTGGAGATCACACTGTACACTGAGACACTCACACTGAGATGTACACTGACACACTGATCGTCAACAAACACAAAATAGCTGCCCCCAGAGCCTTACCAAAGCCTGTGAAAACCATGTTTGTATACGTATGTCACAAAACCTGGCATACTGTATGGAATACACAACATAAAGATAAAAGGAAGTGTGCAGTTTTAACACCACAAGTATGTAACGGAGAGGAAGGAGAACGAGACTCTGGAAGTCATCTGCGAGTCGCAGCTGCGTGCGTTTGTGAAAGAATGCACCGGAATGGATATTAGGTTTGTCATCTCGATGGCTTTACTGTGTATGACTACAGCATGTACGGTACCTTTACAGGGCTTTTGAAGTTGGTTTATTTTCTGTGCTTTGAACTGCAGATGGTTGGTTGATTGTGCTGTGGTGGATTGTGGCATGTGGACATGTGTTCCTGAGCTGCTGGGCCTATAGGCCTCCACACTGGCCCCTAGAGGGAAAACACAAACATGCTCACATACATCAAACACTCAGGTTGTCAGAACTGCTGAAAATTAGTATGTATTATGAAAGCTAGAAATGTATGATTACATACCATAGGGACGTGAAATCTATACATTGTATGTATCAGCTACATAGTCACTGCCCAGTCAGTACCGGTTAATGTATAATGTAGAAACAGTGCACTGTGATTTGGTTGTTACATTGCAATAGGAAAGAAACTGAGCTGTTTGTCCCTTAGGATCTACTACTGCATGTCTTGATTGCCTCATAATCTATCAAACGCTTAATTCTATTATCTTGAGTTACCCAGATAGATAAGTTGATCTGCGAAAAAGAATAATGACAAATGCGTCTCTCTTATGACTGGACAATTATGTTACACATTGATCATTGTGCTCCGTTTTGGAGTTGTCATGTTTGTCACTTTGGAAGAAAACGTGAAATAATAGGGATAAATATGTCAGTGTTTTGTCTTGTTCCATGTTCAGTCTTTCTCCTGTGAGCTGGTTCAGCTATAACTTCAGCAGGGATAGAACATTAATTTGTCATTACTGAGGAGACTGTGGTTTAGCGAGAGAGAGCATAAAGTACACAGCGTATGAATTAGAAGCCACCAACAAAGTCATTTGCATAATACCACGCACACACTAAACTGCCATTCAGCGATCCATTCGAACGTTCACAGGGCACGGCTAATGCACTGTCGTCACGGGGAGGAGGAAGCGCCCTGGTAATGACCCTTCATCTACGCCATCGCGTCTGGGAGCCGGTGATTTGTCTGCTCGCTCTCTCTCTCTCTGTCTGTAATTTATGTGCGATGTGGCTAAAAGGAATAAGCACCTGCTATTACCTGAGAGCTGTTCATCCTCATTTTTTTGCCAACTGTTTTGAAAGTTTCGACCGTGGTCTTTCACTGACCGAGGGGGGGGCGGGGGGCGGGGGGGTCGCTGACAGGCCTTCAGAGCGGAGAAGGAGATCGGTGTCAGCAGAGCAGCTAACGCACGTGTCCGTCCTCTCCTCAGCTGCTGGAGACGTCCGACCTTCCCAAAGTGAAAGTGACATGAGTGAATTACAACACCTAGGATCGGGGCGGGGGGGGGGAGTCGTGACATCACAGAACACAGGAGTCACCTCACACCCTTCAATGACAATCTGAGCTGGAGACCAGCAGGCAGACTGGGTGTCCAGCCCAGGGGCAGGCAAGGCTGTTCTAACCCGTGTGTAGAAGCTGGAAGGAGGCCGAGAGCCTGCATTCCCCCAGCCTCACACAGCCAAGGTCAGGGGGGTGGGATGCAGATGAGCATTTTTGATCAAAGTGGGAGATGGTATGCTAATAGGTTCCCCGCAATTAAACAAAATTCATACATAATACATCAAGACTGGCCTCTGTGTGTGCGTGTGTGTGTGTGTCTCTCTGTGTGTGTGTGTGTGTCTCTGTGTGTGTGTGTGTGTGTCTCTGTGTGTGTGTGTGTGTCTCTCTGTGTGCGTGTGTGTGTGTGTCTCTCTGTGTGTCAGCTCCTTGGGTGATTCGGGGTTATTTCACACCATGGTATCTGGACGTTGTTGGAACAGATATTCAAATCCTGACAATGGAATCCCACAATAACCCCCCCAAAAAAGATGTCAGTACTTTTATACAAAGCTCCATGGAAGTCTAGTACCCATGGCAATTTTTCTGAATGTTGTTCTAGACAGGCTCTCACCAGAGGGAATAAACTGATGTTTTCACCTGGACACATCCCCCCCTGGTTAACACTGTGTTCTAAGTGACTGAAATATCTTAGTTTGCTATCCTATGAGCTTGCTCCACCACCTCTTACAGCATCCCTGGTCTGGTAGTTTGGGACGTGATGAAAACATAAATCTCTGAATTTTTATATCGAGGGAGACTCTGTACCGCGTGGTGATCTTTTTTGTTACAACTCAACATGATGTTTTCCTTCCTTTCTCTTCTGAGGTGACATAAAAAGGTGTTTTTGACACTCTGCTCGAGCAGGAATTTACGAGGTTTACGAAGCCACAGTGACGTTTAGTGCCGCTGGTATGAAGGACGGGCCATTACGCTGGTTGGCCTGTTTAATGGCTCTGCTTCGGATTTGACCAGGATGACCCCCTCTGTGAGACACGCAGACTTCAATAAAACAGGGTTCTTTCTTCTTGCCTCGCTGAAGGCTGGAGGTGAATAGTGGAATGTATAACAACTGTAGCAATTCAAAAGGAATTTGAAACAGACCGAGCTCAAACTCTGGTTTTCGGGCTCCGTTTTGTTCCCTCATCCCAGGTGTCTCTGGGCCATCGCACACGTCAAGGTCCTTTACAGAAACAAATCATACCAATCACATGTGTATCATACGTGGTTGGACGTCTCAGAAATCCTGAAGAGACTGATTTCAGAGGGTAATGTGCAGAAACACAAAGGGCCGATATTTATACGCATGCATACATTTCAAAACACTTGGGTCTAAAATAATACCTATATTTAGCTTGATATTTAGGTTGTCACTGCCTTGAACCCTGCAGTGTTAATGCCGGGTTAATCAATCGAAAATCCATTGTACCATTCTACCAGGACGTCAAAAGAAATGACTCACTGAATGACTCGCTGTCCTTTGCTTTCAAAGGAAGTTTTTCAACTGACATATTCTGGATGTTTCTATTTGAGAACAGAGAAAGGTAACAGTTACAAGTCAACCAGTAGCCCTATACTCTTACTGTAAACACATTTCATTAGTAATGAAAGCAGAAAGCTGTGCTACGGAGATTGAAACATGGTACCACGTGGTTGCGGTGTCAATGATTTACATCTGTTCTGCTCAGAGTGGATATCACACAATATGTGTCGCCAGTGCTGCGATCCAGCTCTTCCTGAACAATTATAATGACACATTTTTTTCATGCATTTATCTAATTTGAATGCTGGTGACCGTGGGTGTCAATGAGCTGATGGAACAGCCTGACATAATAACTCCTCTGTTATTCCATGGGCATCTGTATTGTAGTTAATTGTCTAGATTAATACCACTAAGAAACAGGTGAATAAATGAGTGTCAAAATTATTTTAGTACATCAGTGTATAATAATACAAGATATGTAAAGTCTCTATATTTTATTTTAGGTGTACTATATTTAATTGTATTCTACTCTACACTATTCCATGCAAACATCACTTGAAATCCCAGCATCTTTGTCTTCCAGTGGTACCTGACTGGTTTAAACTGGAGCTCCTCCAGACCGCCTCTCGCCCAGACTGACAGACTGACTGCAATTATGCTGATCCCCTCCTTTTTGGGGAGAGGGGAGCGGAGGGGTCTCTGCCGCACCCCTCAACTCTTTTCAGAGTCTGGAATGGTTGTCATGGAAACGTGGCGTACGCCAGGCACTGTCCCCGCCCCCCCTTTAAAGGCAATTAACATGTGGTTTGATTTATTCTCTTTCTCTGAGTGTGTGGGGTTGTGGTGCCGGTGTGTGTTTTTGTGCGTGTGTGTGTGTGTGCATATGTGTGTGTTGGGTAGAGCTTGGGTGTAGATTTGTGTATTTTTCCCTTTTGTGTGTGGAGAAAAGGCACAGGGTATGTGTCTGAATTGGGTGGGAGATAGGGGAGGGGGGAGGGGGGCGGGGAGAGGGGAGAGGGGGGATAGTATTGCCTTTTTTTCTTTTTTTTCATTACCCAAAAATATGCATAGCAACCCTCCACTGTGTTCTAAAGAGAGGTAGCAACCAGGATAAAATGAACAGTAAAATGAATGCCAGTTAAAAAAGGAAAATGACTTTTTCATAGAGAAACGATCATTGTTATTTTTCGCAAGGTTGTCACCAAAAAAAGCTCTAGATTTATCGATTCTACGCCGGCTTTTGGAAGCGGAATGCAAAATGAGAAAGCACTTCTTTTCAGTGTGTCATTTATTACTTTCATTGGGTCTTGTTTACCATAGCATTTGCATTTACATTTGTTGTTTACCAAAGGCAAATGTCAAGTTTATACCGGTCCCTCTCTCTCTCCTGGACTGAATGAAACAGAGCACGCTCGGCTTCAATAGACACATTATCCCTGGTCATTAGACGGGCTCTGAGTACTCCAGCAGTGAAAAGGGGGTCTTGATCTTACAAGGCGGGGGGGTGGGGGTGGGGGGTGTTGAGAGGGACAGGGGGACCAGGTGACAGCTATGCAGTCAGGCGGAAAAAAGCAAAAAACGCCGGAGCCAATTAATTCCAACCACATGTTCTCTGAGACAAAGGCTGTGGAGCACTTGACCCTCCTGAGCAGAGAAGAGTCCAGGTGCGCTTGGTGCCGGGTGCCCGCAGAGGCCAGTGCGCACTCCATTGTGTGTGAGCGCAGGAGTGTGTGTGTGTGTTTGTGTGAATGTGTGTGTGTAAGAGGTGCGCGGTATTTCTTCTTTCATTTGTTTTCTCTTCTCAAAGCATGGGTGTTGTCGTGGTGGCACCCCCCACCTCCTCATCCCCACACCCCCACCTTCACCCCACCCCCACTCCACTCCCTCATCCTCATCCCCCCACCCCCCACTCCACTCCCTCATCCGCAGCTGTGGTATTGACTAGACCTCCCCAAGGAGCAGGCGGGCGGGCGGGCACGGACGCTAGTTAGACTTTGTGCGTGCTCGCGGGAGGTTCAGGTGGAAGGGTTTTCCTCACAACACACCCCCCCCCCGCCCCCCCTCTGTATACCCCCCCCACCCCCACTCACACCCGCACAAAGTGCATCTGTCTGACCACAGAACTTGAACGTGGCTGCCGTGCTGCCATCACCAAGGATCCAAGCACCCTTTCTGAGCCGCTGTGCCACGTTGTGAAGACCCCCGTGATGGGGGACTGGGAGGACTGAGAGCGTCTCAGTGCTGCCCACCACCGCCGCTCCTCAAACCTTTAATAAGGCCGTGCGTCAGAGGGCATGATGTGCGATCACTTGCTCCTCGCGGCCCGTGGGGGTTTTTTACGACGCCGAGTCTCAATGGAGGGTTGTTAATTTAGGGGGCGAAGCAGTTGAACGGCTCTGCGCTGCCCTTGTTTACTCCTATAAACTCTGACCGTAACACGCACCATGAACTTGGAGACATTTGCATTGATGTGGAGGGATCAATCGGTGACAGTTTTACTGTGTTCGGGAACGTTTTAACATCCTGTTCCTGTCACGTGACGGGAGTAGTCACGGAGATCGGGAGGACCAGCGACAAATGAGGGATTGTCGAAACGAACGCTGTTTCAGGAGCTTTGCCAAGTTGTTTGTTTAATGTCATTCACCAGACAGCTCTGTCAACACACTCACGGTCTTTATTCCCGTACCGTCCCTGGTACTGAACCTCCTCAACACCACATCAGCAGAAACAGCAGCAGAGACTGCTGCCTCCCAGTGTGCAAACCACTCACTGTACTTAGAATGAGGAGAGGGG